>LR738713.1:6860287-6879662 GCA_902687465.1 Secale cereale | reverse complement strand
CCCCCCCCCCCCCCCCCCGCGATCTGGGATTCGTTCGTTCGTTCCTTTGGGACTCCGTCGCGGGGTTTCCAGGCTCCGCATTTTGGCCCCGCGTGGCAGATCTGGCGGGCCGCGTCGCCGTCCGCCCCCTTTGCGGTGGGGGATTTTTTTCTAGATTCCAGTATGTAATATCCAACATTACTATCTAACATTACTAACATTACTGTCTAGTATATAATTTTGCGTGTATTCATCGAAAAAATTATACTAATACATATGTATGTATTTGATACAGATACGCTGTGATGATGAAAAGTCCACAAATCATGGCCGGTTTTATCTATTTTTATCCTGGTACATGTATCCTCTTGCATGCTTATTTTATTTTCCTCAAAATTATATTAGCTGCTTTAATCACTTATATTGGAGACACAGTTCCACAATAAGAAATAAGTACAATGTTTCTGGAATGTATGTCTTTCAAAAGACCATTGATTGTCACATACATGTGAAATTGGTAATCAAACTAACTTCCCTAGAGTAGAACCGTGCACACGGAAGTACTGAATTTCCTAGCAGCGATCTCAAGCCCCTATGCCACAAAAATCTCTCTTTCGCTTCTCTTTGTTTGCACATACTTTGGCAGCTGTGCATGCTACTGAATATCTTACTTGTCTGAGATGCTATGATGGATCATGCCTGTGTGAAGGACGCACTACCAAGTCGTGTAGCGGCGAGGCTGCCGGCTACCATGCTCGCGGCAACATCGCCACCTCGCCAGCGTGCAGCCCCGTGGCAAGCGGAAGCCCTTAAGTAATAATTATTTTTGTTAGATATACTCTGGACTATTTTAAGTCATTGTGCAATGGTCAGTGAAATTCAATGTTGACCTGACGACTTAAGTGTTTAAAAAAAATCAAATGGTATAGTTATTTAAAAGAAATACATGTCATATGAGTTGGTCAATCAAAAAGTTATTGAATTGGAAACTTACTACAGTTTGCTCATAACTGGGGAGTTCCTCCTTTTGTTCAACCTTTGTTGTGTTGAGTTACTCCTGTATGTGCTACAATGTTCATGTATTAGTAGCTCAAATGAACATCATATTGTTTGAAACAGAATGAATTGTATTTTCAATACATGGTACACCAGGGATTAATTGTACAACTCCACCAAATATCTCCTTTGATATGCACTGACTCGTTCGTTTTATAATGAATAGGCAAATAATCTTTTTATTGGTCCGAAAATAAGATTAAACTTGATATATGAATCCATTCTGAGTAGAGGTAGCTATGCCAATGTCGTGCTGCAAAATAAAATGACAAAAACGAATATTATAATAATGAAGGACCCTAAAGGTTTCAGGTTATGCATCCGACTCTAAATTTTATTTACATAGGCGCATCATTTGTCTAAATCTTTAAGCACATCGATCGATAATCCAACAATCTGCAACCACTATGTTGTGTGCAGACGTCGTTGCCGCGGGGACAGTGGTTACATGCATTCATCATCATCTGGAGGCAGTGGTACTATGAGAGGGGAGTGCGCAAGGCACGGGGTGGAGAGAGAGACGTTACCAATATGGAGAAAGCGGCCGCACAGTAAGCAGATTCAGAATAAGCGGAATCCATCCTTTTGTTCTAATTAAATCATCTCATTTGTTCCCTTTGATCTAACTGACGACACCTTCCGCCCCCACAGTAGCCACATTTCCTCTTTGATCCAGATTTAACACGCAAGATTGTGCATTTTCAAGCATGATATGAATCATCATGTGAACACACCTCTCGAGTTGGCAGCGACATACTCGTATATCCAATTGCCAGCGGACCCATCGCCGGCATCAGACCACCGTCGGCGCATTCTTGTGTATTCATTCGTATGAGGAACCTCGACTAGGATAGGATTTAATTAGTTAGTGTTTGTTTGGTAACACCACCTAGCTAGGGTTCAATCTGACGTTTTATTTAGGGTTTGCTTGGTTATGGTCAGATTTTGGTTTCTCAAATGGTGTATGAATTCTTCAACTGTGTTTGAGCCTAGTAGATTTGTTGCATATTCATGTTCTTGCTCTGTTTGGATAGGTAACAATATTTTTTGGGATCCTAAAATATTTATGCACAGTACTTAACCTGCAGCTGCTGATTAATGTTGTAGTCATATGTGCTGCTTTCCAGCTCTCTTGTTTGGATAGCTATTTGGTTATCGTTTGGGTTTATTTATTATATGTGATACTAATATTTGCCAATGATGATGTATATTTTACCAACCAATCTCTAGTCTTCTTGAGGACTGTAAATGCTGGTTTGGTTTTCTGTGCTCACTATGCCCTTCACATGGGATGCAATTTTTTATTAGCAATTATTTCCCAGCTGTTTAGTTTATTGTTTCCTTTGATGGTGAGGCATTAATTCTGGAGATGCAATTTTCTTTTCTTGCTCACATAATAATAGAGTGAAAGATGGGATCTCTATCTACTTTGAACCAAATTATATTCCCTCTGTTAATTATTTTTCTGTTTTGGGTGATTGAGTGTATTAGTCTACTGGGCCTGGATCCGGACGGCGGCAGAGGCGGCTCCGGCCCCCTCGGCTCGACAGGAGGAAGAGGGGGAAGAAGGCTTAGTGCGCTGCATCCCCGTCAAGGCCTACTTCCTCGCCATTAGGTGAGTTATGTTTGATCATTTGTTCAACAATTATATTTATGTTTGATCATTTGTTGAACATGTTGTATGTACATCATGTGACCTCATTTATTTTACGTTTTTGTAGGGCATTGGAGTGAAGAACGACATATTTTTCTGTCGCTATGTGGTTCTCTTCCAATATGATTCTGCCGTACTCTTCAATGTATATACTCAGGAATCATGCTTTGGGGATGGCTTCTGGAGATGAGGAAAGACGGGTATATCCATGCTATTCACGAGCTGGTCCGTTATTACTCAAACACAATCTGAACATAATCTCATAATCCATCGGATCCCAGCAAACTCATCATAGCAACAACATAAGGATTACATAGGTGCCTCGATCATGTAGGGCAGCTCACGAGGACTAATTAGTGAAGCACAAGAACGGGAGGAGAACATCACATAGCTACTGGTCATGGACTCATGGTCCAAGGGAGACTACTCACAACTCATCCGGGAGGCGTCCATGGTGGTGGAGAAGCTCCCGGTGGTGATCCTCCCCTCCGGCAGGGTGCCGGGAAGAGTTCTCCTGGTGCTCCCGATCTTGGAAGCGGCGGCGGCGGCGGAACAGAGATGAGATCGCGAAAAAGAGTTCCCGTCTCGAGGTTTTTGGGAGACGCTTTAAATATATGCCAAAGGGGGGCATCAGCGGAGCCTCGGGGGGCCAAGGCGCCCCCCCGGCGCGGCCCGGGGGGGGGGGCGCCGCCAGGGCGCCTGGAGCCCTGGTGGCCCCCCCCCCGGCTGTACTTCGGGCGCAAGGTAGCTTCTGGAACGCTGATTTTTTATATAATTTTTCTGGATTTTTCCTGGCAGTTCTCGTAATGTGAAAACCGAAAATACAAAAACAGCCGAAAACAGAAACTGGCACTGGGGTGCACTGAGTTAATAGGTTAGTCCAAATATGATCAAAAGTGTATGGAAGTGTATAAATAACATAGCAATATCACCCAAAAGAGGCATGGAGCAAGCAGAAATTATAGATACGTTTTGGACGTATCAGTGAAGCACTAGAGCAAAATTATCTAGCTCAAAAGATATAAGTGAAGCATATAGAGTATTCTAATAAATTCCGATTCATGTGTGTCTCTCCAAAAAGTTGTGTACATCAAGTATGATTGTGGTAAACAAAAAAGCAAAGACTCAAATCATACAAGACGCATCAAGCAAAACACATATCATGTAGTGAACAAAAACATAGCCTCAAGTAAAGTTACCGATAGACGAAGACGAAAGAGGGGATGCCTTCCTGGTGCATCCCCAAGCTTAGGCCTTTGTTTGTCCTTGAATTTTACCTTGGGGTGCTTTGGGCATCCCCAAGCTTAGGCTCTTGCCACTCCGTATTCCAAAATCCATCAAATATTTACCCCAAAACTTCAAAACTTCACAACACAAAACTTAACAGAAAATCTCGTGAGCTCCGTTAGTATAAGAAAACAAACCACCACCTAAAGGTACTATAATGAACTCATTCTTTATTTATATTGGTGTTAAACCTAATGTATTCCAACTTCTCTATGGTTCATACCCCCCGATACTACTCATAGATTCTGAAATTATAAGCAAACAACACACGAAAAACAGAATCTGTCAAAAACAGAACAGTCTGTAGCAATCTGTAACTTTCGAATACTTCTGTAACTCTAAAAATTCTGAAATAACTTGGTAGACGTGAGGAAATTTTCTATTAATCATCTAAAAAAATAATCAACCAAAAAGCACTCTCCAGTAAAAGATGGCAGCTAATCTCGTGAGCGCAAAAGTTTCAGTTTTTTACAGCAAGATCGCAAAGACTTCACCCAAGTCTTCCCAAAGGTTCTACTTGGCACAAACACTAATTAAAACATAAAACCACATCTAAACAGAAGCTATATGAATTATTTATTACTAAACAGAAGCAAAAAGCAAAGAAAATAAAATTGGGTTGCCTCCCAACAAGCGCTATCGTTCAATGCCCCTAGCTAGGCATAAAAATAAGAATAGATCTAGGTATTGTCATCTTTGGTCTGCAATTCTTCAATTGAACACACATAACCCTTAGGAGGTTCTTTGGTTTTGTTAATGATCAAACTCCTAGGCAAGAAATCAAGAAATTCATTTGTAGCAAAAGGTTCCTTAATGATTTGAGGTCTTCATTTTCTTTACTAGAAGATTCACCCTTATTTTTAGGAACATAGATAAACTTGGCAACTTTGGTAGGAGGAGGATTTGAGGTATTTTTAACGGCGGAAAAGCGGACCCCAAGTTGGTAATAATATCTTCGAGTTTATCAATTCTAGTGGAATCTTGATCTATCTTCTCATTAACTATGGGTTACTTCTCCCTAAGATTTTCCAGAGTAACTCCTACCTTAGATCCATATTGGGTAATTCGGTTGTGGATCTTTTTATCCAAATTTTCGATTAACTCTATAGTGGCAATTTTATTTTCAATAATATCAAGTGTTTGCATCACATGTTCGAAGGTTAAAATAGTTCCATTGACCATAAGAGGTGGTGGGCCTAACAGATCTATCGTAGCATTATAAGAATCAAAAGTATGGATTCCCAAGAAATTCCCTCCGGTAATGGTGTCAAGAACATATCTATTCCAAGGAGTGATGCCTATGTAAAAATTGCGATGAAGAACGGAAGTGGATTGCTTTCTAGTAGATCTATTTTGAGCATTGCAAATTCTATGCCAAGCATCTTTTAGATTTTCTCCCTCCCTTTGTTTAAAATTCAGAACTTCATTATCGGGAGTATTAACAATGATAGGAGGACTATCCATGAAGGCGAAACAAATGATCTAACACACGGACGCACAAGAAGCAAGCGAAAAGAGGTGAACGGAAGAGGTGCGAAGAAAAAGGCAAAGGTTCTCGAAAATCGTTTTAGAAGTGGGGGACAGGAAAACGAGAGGTGAATAGCAAATAATGTAACGTGAGGGAAAAGAGTTTGTGATGGGTACTTGGTATGTCTTGACTTGAGTGTAGATCTCCTCGGCAACGGTGCCAAAACTCCTTCTTGCTACCTCTTGAGCATGCGTTGGTTTTCCCTTGAAGAGGACAGGGTGATGTAGCAAAGTAGCGTAAGTATTTCCCTCAGTTTTTGAGAACCAATGTATCAATCCAGTAGGAAATAATATGCAAGTCACCTAGTACCTGCACAAACAATCAAGAATCTTGCAACCAACGCGATAAAGGGGTTGTCAATCCCTTCACAGCCAGACGCAAAAGTGAGATCTGATGAAGATAATAAGATAAATATTTTTGGTATTTTTGTTGTATAGATTGGAAAGTAAAGATTGCAAAATAAAATAAATGAGAAACTAGACTTATAGATCGGAAACTTATATGATAAAAAATAGACCCGGGGGCCATGGGTTTCACGAGTGGCTTCCCTCAAGATAGCATAAATTACGGTGGGTGAACAAATTACTGCCAAGCAATTGATAGAAAAGCGCATAGTTATGAGAATATCTAGGCAATGATCATGAATATAGGCATCACGTCCGTGTCAAGTAGACCGAAACGATTCTGCATCTACTACTATTACTCCACACATTGACCGTTATCCAACATGCAACTAGAGTATTAAGTTCATAAGAAGAGAGTAACGCATTAAGCAAGATGACATGATGTAGAGGGATAAAATCAAGCAATATGATATAAACCCCATCTTTTTATCCGCGATGGAAAAAATACAATACGTGCCTTGCTGCCCCTGCTATCACTAGGAAAGGACACCGCAAGATTGGACCCAAAGCTAAGCACTTCTCCCATTGCAAGAAAGATCAATCTAGTAGTCCAAACTAAACTGATAATTCGAAGAGACTTGCAAAGATATCAAATCATGCATATAAGAATTCAGAGAAGAACCAAATATTATTCATAGATAGACTTGATCATAAATCCTAAATTCATCGGATCTTGGCAAACACACCACAAAAGAATAATACATCGAATAGATCTCCAAGAACATCGAGGAGAACTTCGTATTTAGAATCAAATAGAGAGAAGAAGCCATCTAGCTAATAACTATGGACCCGAAGGTCTGTGGTAAACTTCTCACACATCATCGAAGAGGCTATGGTGTTGATGTATAAGCCCTCCGTGATCGATTCCCCCTCCGACGGAGCACCGGAAAAGGCCCCAAGATGGGATCTCACGGGTACAGAAGGTTGCGGCAGTGGAAAAGTGGTTTTGTGGCTCTCCTTGTTGTTTATAGGGTATAAGAGTATATATAGGCGAAAGAAGTACATCGGTGGAGCTATGAGGGGCCCACGAGGGTGGGGGCGCGCCTACCCCCTAGGCTCGCCCTCTTGCCTCGTGGTCGCCTCGTGGCGTTCCATACTTCAAATCCAAGTCTCCTGGTTTGCTTTCGGTCCAAGAAAGATCCTCCCAAAGGTTTCGTTCCGTTTGGACACCGTTTGGTATTCCTTTTCTGCAAAACACTGAAATAGGAAAAAAAACATGAATTGGCACTAGGCTTTCGGTTAATAGGTTAGTCCCAAAAATAATATAAATAGGAAACTAAAGCCCATGAAACATCCAAAATATATAATATAATAGCATGGAACAATCCAAAATTATAGATATGTTGGAGACGTATCAGGATCGACAAAACCTTCTAGTTGCATCATATACAACTATTCTTTCAAAAATCCGTTAAGGAATGTAGTTTTGACATCCATTTGCCAGATTTCATAAAATTCGACAATTACTAACATTATTCGGACAAACTTAAGCATGGAAACAGTGAGAAGATCTTATCGTAGACAACTGCTTGACCTTGCCGAAAACCTTTCGCAACAAGTTGAGCTTTGTAGACGGTCAGATTACCATCAGCGATAGTCTTCTTCTTAAAGATCCATTTATTTTCTATGTCTTGTCGATCATCAGGCAAGTCAACCAAAGTCCACACTTTGTTCTCATACATGGATCCCATCTCAGATTTCATGGCTTCAAGCCATTTCGTGGAATCTCGGCTCATCATCGCTTCCTCATAGTTCATAGGTTCGTCATGGTCTAGTAACATGACTTCCAGAACAGGATTACCGTACCACTCTGGTGTGGAACGTACTCTGGTTGGCCTACAAGGTTCGGTAGTGACTTGATCCGAAGTTTAATCATCATCATCATTAGCTTCCTCACTAATTGGTGTAGGCATCACGGGAATAATTTTCTGTGATAAGCTATTCTCCAATTCGAGAGAAGGTACAATTACCTCATCAAGTTCTACTTTCCTCCCACTCACTTCTTTCGAGAGAAACTCCTTCTCTAGAAAGGATCCATTTTTAGCAACAAAAGTCTTGTCTTAGGATCTGTGATAGAAGGTCTACCCAAAAGTTTCTTTTGGGTATCCTATGAAGACACACTTCTTCGATTTGGGTTTGAGCTTATCATGCTGAAGCTTTTTCACATAAGCATCACAACCCCAAACTTTTAAGAAATGACAGCTTAGGTTTCTTGCCAAACCACAGTTCATCTCACTGGATTCAGATGGTGCCCTATTTAACGTAAATGTAGTTGTCTCTAATGCATAACCCCAAAATGATAGTGGTAAATCGGTAAGAGACATCATAGACCGCACCATATCTAATAAAGTACGATTACGGCGTTCAGACACACCATTACATTGTGGCGTTCCAGGTGGCGTGAGCTGTGAAACTATTCCACATTGTTTCAAATGAAGACCAAACTCATAACTCAAATATTCTCCTCCGCGATCAGATTGTAGAAACTTTATTTGCTTGTTATGATGATTCTCTACTTCACTCTGAAATTTAGACTTATGTTTCATTAAGTAGATATACTCATATATGCTCAAATCATCTGTGAAGGTCAGAAAATAACGATACCCGTCGCGAGCCTCAGCACTCATCGGACCGCATACATCTGTATGTATTATTTCCAATAAGTCATTGGCGCGTTCCATTGTTCCGGAGAACGGAGTTTTAGTCAAGTTGCCCATGAGGCATGGTTCGCAAGCATCAAATGATTCATAATCAAGTGATTCCAAAAGTACATCAGCATGAAATTTCTCCATGCGCTTTACAGCAATATGACCTAAACGGCAGTGCCACAAGTATGTTGCATTATCATTATCAACTTTGCATCTTTTGGCTTCAATATTATGAATATGTGTGTTACTACGATCAATATTGAATAACCCATTCACCTTGGGTGTATGACCATATAAGGTTTTATTCATGTAAACAGAATAACAATTATTCTCTGACTTAAATGCATAATCGTATTGCAAAATGAACATGATCCAATCTTGTTCATGCTCAACGCAAACACGAAATAACATTTATTTTAGTTTAACACTAATCCTGAAAGTACAGGGAGTGTGTGATGATGATCATATGAATATTGGAACCACTTCCAACACACATCGTCACCTCACCCTCAACTAGTCTATGTTCATTCTGCAACTCCTGTTTCGAGTTACTAATCTTAGCAACCGAACAAGTATCAAATTCCTAGGGGCTACTACGAATACTAGTAAGATACACATCATAACATTTATATCAAATATACCTGTGTTCACTTTGCCATCCTTCTTATCCGCCAAATATTTGGGATAGTTTCGCTTCTAGTGACCATTTCCTTTGCAGTAGAAGCACTCAGTTTCAGGTTTGGGTCTAGCTTTGGGCTTCTTCTTGGGAGTGGCAACTTGCTTGCCGTTCTTCTTGATGTTCTCTTTCTTTCTATTGGCCTTTTTCTCGAAACTAGCGGTCTTGTTTAACCATCTACACTTGATGCTCTTTCTTGATTTATACATTCGCTGATTTCAGCAATGCGAAGAGGTTGGGAATC
This sequence comes from Secale cereale, assembly GCA_902687465.1. Classification (NCBI taxonomy): domain Eukaryota; kingdom Viridiplantae; phylum Streptophyta; class Magnoliopsida; order Poales; family Poaceae; genus Secale; species Secale cereale. The sequence goes on along the minus strand of LR738713.1, from coordinate 6,870,186 downwards.
GTTTTCATCATCCCTTGCATATTATAGCACATCACAAAGTACTAGTAGCTTGTGATAGTGACTAGAGAACTCTGTCAATCACTATCTTATCTGGAAGATTAACTCCCACTTGATTCAAGTGAATGTACTACCCAGACATTCTGAGCACATGCTCACTAGCTGAGCTATTCTCCTCCTTCTTGTAGGCAAAGTATTTGTCAGAGGTCTCATACCTCTCGAGATGGGCATGAGTCTGAAATGCTATTTTCCACTCTTAGAACATCTCATATGCTCCGTGGCATTCAAAAATGTTTTTTGAAGTCCCGGTTCTAAGCTGTAAAGCATGGCGCACTAAACTATGAAGTAGTTATCATATTGAGCTTATCAAACGTTCATAACATCTACATCTGCTCCTGCAATAGGTTTGTCACCTAGCGGTGCATCAAGGACATAATACTTCCGTGCAGCAGTGAGGATAATCCTCAGATCACGGACCTAGTCCGCATCATTGCTACTAACATCTTTCAACTTATTTTTCTCTAGGAACATATCAAAAACACAGGTGAGCTACAACGTGAGCTATTGATCTACATCATAATTTGCAAATACTATCAGGACATATTACTAAAGAGCTCCAACTTAGATAAACATCCCTCAAGTCATCTAACTGATCACGTGATCCAAATCAACTAAACCATGTCCGATCATCACGTGAGATGGAGTAGTTGATCATATCTGCAACATGATTCACGCTCGACCTTTCAGTCTCTAGTGTTCCGAGGCCATGTCTGTACATGCTAGGCTCATCAAGTTTAACCCGAGTATTCCGCATGTGCAAAACTGTCTAGCACCCATTGTATGTGAACGTAGAGTCTATCACACCCGATCATCACGTGGTGTCTCAGCACAAAGAACTGTCGCAACGGTGCATACTCAGGGAGAACAGTTATACCTTGAAATTTTAGTAAGGGATCATCTTATAATACTACCGTCGTTCTAAGCAAAAATAAGATGCAGAATAAGATAAACATCTCATGCAATCAAAATATGTGACATGATATGGCCATCATCATATTGTGCTTTTGATCTCCATCTCCAAAGCATCGTCATGATCGCCATCGTCACCGGCTTGACACCATGATCTTCATCGTAGCGTCCTGGTCGTCCCGCCAACTATTGCTTCTACTACTATCCCTAACTCATAGTGATAAAGTAAAGCAATTACATGGCTTTCGCAATTCATACAATAAAGAGACAAGCATAAGGCTTCTGCCGGTTGCCGATAATTTACAAAACATGATCATCTCATACAACAACGTATAACTCATCACGTCTTGACCATATCACATCACAACATGCCCTGCAAAAACAAGTTAGGCGTCCCTTTGTTGTTGCAAGTTTTACGTGGCTGCTACGGGCTTCTAGTAAGAACCGTTCTTACCTACGCATCAAAACCACAATGATTTTTTGTCAAGTGTGTTATTTTAACCTTCATCAAGGACCGGTCATAGTCACACTCGATTCAACTGAAGTTGAAGAAACTGACACCCGCTAGCCACTTGTGTGCAAAACACGTCAGTAGAACCAGTCTCATGAACGTGGTCATGTAATGTTAGTCCGGGCCGCTTCATCCAACAATACCGTCGAATCAAAGTAAGACGTATGTGGTAAGTAGTATGACTATTACCGCCCACAACTCTTTGTGTTCTACTCGTGCATATCATCTACGCGTAGACCTGGCTCTTCATGCCACTGGCAATGTAGTATTTCAAAAAAATTCCTACGATCACGCAAGATCTATCTAGGAGAAGCATAGCAACGAGTGGGGAGAGTGTGTCCACGTAACCTCGTAGACCGAAAGAGGAAGCGTTTAGTAACGCGGTTGATGTAGTCGTACACCTTCACAATCGGTCCCGATCAAGTACCGAACGTACGACACCTCCGCGTTCAGCACACATTCAGCTCGATGATGTCCTCGCTTTCTTGATCCAGCAAGACGGGTGAAGTAGTAGATGAGTTATAGAAGCACGATGGCGTGGTGACAGTTGATGGTGAAGAACAATCTCCGCACGGCTTCGCCAAGCACTACAGAAACTAGATGGAGGATAAACTAGAGGGACGGGCTTGCCGGCACACGGCTTGGTGAATCTTGATGTCTCTTGGGTGCTAGCCCTGCCCCTCTATTTATATGTTGAGCCCTAGGGTCGAAACTTGGAGCAAAGGCCTCCTCAAATTCGGTTTTGCCCGAAAGGCTAGAGTCCTACTCAGACTCCAGGGCTAGACGCCAAGATTCCTGGCGTCTACCACCTATACGCCACGGTTCCTGGCGTCTAGCCTTTGGTCTCCGCAAGACTTCCTTTTTCGCTTTCCAAAAGCCTCGCAGGCTTTCCCCTTTGGCCCAAATAAAGTGTTCTCGTACCCAAAAATTTCGGGAAACATCCGGAACCCCTTCCGATGAATTCTGGAACCCTTCCGGAGGCCAAACACTATTATCACATATATCAATCTTTATCTCAGGACCATTCCGGAGTTCCTCGTCATGTCCATGATCACATCCGGGACAACGAACAACATTCGGTCACCAAAATACATAACTCATATAGTACTATATCATCATCGAACGTTAAGCGTGCGGACCCTACGGGTTCGAGAACTTTGTAGACATGACCGAGACTCCTCTCTGGTCAATAACCAATTGCAGAACCTGGATGCCTGTATTGGCTCCCACATATCGTTAACGAACGTTAAGATCTTTATCGGTCGAACCGCATAACAACATACGTTGTTCCCTTTGTCATCGGTATGTTACTTGCCTGAGATTCAATCGTCGGTATCATCATACCTAGTTCAATCTCATTACCGGCAAGTCTCATTACTCGTTTCGTAATACATCTTCTCGTGACTAGCTTGCAAGGCTTATTATGATGTGTATTACCGAGAGGACCCAGAGATACCTCTCCGACACTCGGAGTGACAAATCCTATTCTCGATCTATGCCAACTCAATAAACACTTTCCGAGACACATGTAGAGCATCTTTATAATCACCCAATTATGTTGTGAACGTTTCATAGCACATAAAGTGTTCCTCCGGTATTCGGGAGTTGCATAATCTCATAGTCAGAGGAACATGTATAAGTCATGAAGAAAGCAATAGCAATAAAACTAAACGATCATTATTCTAAGCTAATGGATGGGTCTTGTCCATCACATCATTCTCCTAATGATGTGATCCTGTTTAATCAATGACAACACATGTCTATGGTTAGGAAACTCAACCATCTTTGATTAACGAGCTAGTAAAATAGAGGCATACTAGGGACACTTTGTTTTGTCTATGTATTCACACATGAACTAAGTTTCTGGTTAATACAATTCTAGCATGAATAATAAACATTTATCATGATATAAGGAAATATAAAATAACAACTTTATTATTGCCTCTAGGGCATATTTCCTTCACTTCCATCCTATATCATCACCAACAGAACATTATAGCAACAAAAATAAGGACAGTGTACCTGGATTCAAAATAATCACCTGCGCTTGACCTTCCTCATCCCCAGAAAACAAAGCCACATCCCAGTAGCGCACATCCACTTTGTTCCTGTTGTAGAAATCTAATGCACTGTATTCAAAATTAGTGCAAGGACGTATCAAAAAGGTGAAAAAAGACATGAAAGCCTCACTTTATCCAAACAATAAGGATGAGGAGCAATGTAAAATGACGGACCAGTTAGAAGCGAGTGATCTGTGGAGAGAAACGTCGATGATTACCAGGATTCAGTTGTTGATCACTATCGAGGATCCCACCATCGGCGATGATTACTAGGATTGAGTTGCTAGTCACTATCGAGGATCCCATCATCGGTGAACCATATCGGTTGCATGAAGTTGGATGAACCAAGATCTGACATTCGACGGCTGGAACAATCCATGACAGTGCTGCACCAGCATCCTCGCTGGGTGTTTCTCAGTAGAAAAAAATATACGTCAATCAACTAATTGCCATGCCTTGAGTCTACTGCACCCTGCTTAGGCTTAGTTAAGACTACTGGAAGATGAACATCATGTACGATGGCATAAACAGAAGGTGTGGTCAGGCTTAGCTAAGAATACTGGAAGATCACTTCTCATCGGTATGATTTTTTTGCTGGTGGCTAATTAGTGCGAGGCATGAAGGAAAACATAGCATCATACTCTATATTCCAAATGAACACACAAGAACACAATGCTAGTCAAGGTCGCCTACCTTGTGTAGTTCGCACTGCCACATCCTAGATCTCCTCACCGGAGGCATGGACCGCCTAGACTAACGAGTTCACGATTGGCAATAACATCCATACACTATAAAGAACCCGATATCGTTAGCCACAAAGAAACTGAAGCACCACGGTGAAGAAATAAGTAGTAGATTGTTAAACATCATATCAAACATTGCGACACTACACATCATCACTAAATTCCTTCACAAAATTAATAGTTTTGAATTAGTTTAGCCTCGTAAATAATGATTTGGTGACCTCAATATTGCCATGATCCCATCACAATGTTGTATAATTAATTATTTAATGAAAGACAATGCAGGGAGTATAATATGTATATCTAGTCCAGCCTAATTCTCTTCTATATTTCTTCTACATAGTCCGAAACTCACATCCCAAGCAATGAGCCATGCCTGGAGCTTCAGTGCGACAAAATGACCGGTGCTCGTTATTTTGCACCATTTTCATTAATAAAGTAATAAATAAAGATAGCATAGTACAGATCCATACCTTGATTCTCATCCATTAAGCTACAAATTACAATAAATGGATTATCAATGCTAATCACTAAGTGTTTCAGGAATTGAATAACCAGAATATAACACGATTCACGTGCACAGTTTTTTTCCGAAGCATGTGAATCAAATTGACTTGCTAATTTGGCCAACTGTTGTCACGATTTTGCATCTTCTGAATTTAATCATGGGTAATGGATGCATAGAGAGAGAACATCCATAAATTCTCACATGCTGAAGAAAATCAAATCAAGTAAGAGTATGCTTCTCACATAAAAGAGAAATTCACCTAGGAATGAATCGTGGAACTATCCATGGCACTGTTGTCGATTGAGAAACACACTGAGAAAGAAAGTGGATCTGGAGCTCAGGAGAGAAGGGGGTGCATCTGCGGCACGCGAGCGTTGTCCGGGAGGCACAGCAGCAGGAGAGAGCACGGCATGAGACAGAGACGACCGGGCCAAGGCGCTGGAGCATCGCCGGCAACGATGAGGTCGACCGCGGAGGGGAGGCGGCAGCAGCTAGGAGGGATATCGAGGAAGAGGAGGGAGGGTCTGGTTGGGGCGTGGGCGTGGAGGTTAGGTTTTTACTGAACGGCGGCTGGCTCGAGGCGGGGCAGCGGCGGACGCGGTGTCGGCAGTGGCGAGCATGGAGAAGGGGGCGCGGCGGCGGCAACAGGAGAGGAGGCGGGATTCGCGGGGGAAACGGGTCAGATCACATGCTACACAGCTACTCGGTCGCTTCTTTTTCTCTCGCTCGGTCCCTTCTCTGCACTCGCGCGCTCGGTTTTTTATTTTCACCTCACACAGTAAAAGGGACAGTTGGACATCGCCTGCGGGCTGGGTCAACTCGGGTGTGCACAACGCCTCCCCCATGCCCCGTGCGCCCAAAGCCGCGAGAGTGCGCACATTGCGCGACTCTTATTGTGTTTAATCACAGGTGTAATACTACCGGGGTCTCCCATCCGAGCCGGTAACATTGCTACTAGGCTTCTCTGCACTGGTGTCTTCACGCTACCAAGGCTACCAATGGTCTTCTGCAGCGCCAACCTTTTTTTTTAATCAATGACTACTTCTAGAGGAACCATTTTCCACGTTTATCCCACACCATTGACTAGTGGTACGAACCTCATATCACTACTATACTCTCTGTTCTCCCCCTGTTTCAGCTTTATAACAACTATAACAAAAATTTGGCATGACTTCATACTCAAATGGCACTACCTCTATTCCTCCTCCTCAATATTACCCTCCTTCTCCTTTTATTTTATCCTTGGTTCCTTCTAATTCTCTTCATCAGCCAACATGCCTCTTCTCAGTGGTCCAGTGATATCAATTCATGTTCACACCATGAGCACTTGTCCAAATGTAGTGCCATCTCCCCCCGCCCACATGAACCATCAAGTCCTCCTCCACCTCATATCCACCACTCTCCCCACTACACATTCATCATAGCCATCGGTAAGTTTTGTACACATAGCCATATAGATATATGCTTGAACTCCGTATCTTCGAATGATTTTCTCACATCCAACTCCTGCATGATTAACAGTTCTTTACTAAAAGTCCATGGCCCCTCATCTAAACTCTCCAATACCCTGACATCTGTCTACGTGAAGAGGAACATGTTCTTGCCTCGATCATTGCATTCTCCCCTTTGATGGGCTACCAAACCTTTTCCAACGTGTACTCCATGATTACCACTAATGCCGACTTATCAAACATGAACTTTCCCAACATCTGTGTGCCATTCTCTAGCCGCACAACTGCGTCCGTCCACCCGACATCAATATGCTTATTCTTAGCCACTGACAATTTGTTCAACATCTTCTCAACGGCATGTATCACAAACCGATCTAGGTCAAACACGTAGACCAAGGCGACTAGGGATGTGTGTTGTATGATTGCACGCCATCCAGGGAAACATGAAATGCTTATGGAGTGGAAGGGCTCTATATGAAAACATATTCTAGAGTTTCAAGGGAAATTAGGTTGTTCAGGGTGACTCGGAAAAACGACCTAGAACCTAGAGTCGAAGCGGGGTGGGTGGGAGTTGCGAAGACGTACTTGGAGTAAGGGGAGGGAAATAGGTGGACCGTCGCCAGAGGAAACCCGAGTCGCCAGAGAAACTATAGGGCAATGACCCCACGTTAACTATTGCATAGTTTTCTTAGTGCATTTGGTGAGCGATTTACCACATACATTAAGTTCCCAAGAGATGTTAAGTCATCAACCTGGTATTAGTTTGCCAATATAAAGGTCAAGTGATACAGGCCGGGATGGGAAGAAAGACCTATGATGAAATTTTAACTCACGAGGATCTATATAGAGGAGTATTCTCGGTATTCTTCTCGGTGCCTTCGAATTTGCTAGATTTTTTTCCTAGAATAAGTAGAAACTACAACACGGAGTTTGTAGTGGTGAAAATCTGAATATCAAGGCCATAAGGAAGATGTATGTGGTTCATGCAAAAAGAGATCTAGGGCTCTCTAGGGGCCTACCCCTAAATGACCAAAACAAATTTTTGGGGCGTGCTTCTGGCTGGAGCGTGGGAAAATAGGCACAGAAAAACTTGTGTACAATTATAAGGATTTCCAGGGACAAAACTGCTAGGGCACAATTCTCACTTGTGGCTAGCGCAGACTCGCAGGAGTAACGTTAAAACCGAAGCTAGGGATCGATCCCCTTCACTCTCACCTACCGCGTTTCCAGTCCGCTTGTCCAAACATCTCACCCCCTTTGAATCGCGGTCCTGCCATGGCGGCGGCGCAGCCATGGTCCAGCCTCCACCTAGATCTTCTCGCCCGTATATTCCTCTTCTTGTCGTGCATCGGCGACCGCGTGAGGGCGTGCGCCGTCAACAAGCACTGGCGCCAGGTCGCGCTCCAGAACCCGTCCCCGCTACCATGCCTCGTCAGGCCGTCCGCCACCCGGATCGACAGCTACCGGATCTTCGGCCGCTTCGCCGATCCGAACCCGTCCCACTCCGCCGAGGGCCGCGCTGGGCGCTTCTGCGGCTCGGCTCCAGGCGGCTGGTTCGTGGTCGCATGCCCGCCCGGCGGCGGCCACGCCCTGCTCAACCTCGGCACGGGCGAGCTCGTCGCCCTCCCGGATCGCGTGTGCATCCGCCTCAACTCCGGCGACATCAGGTGCCCCATGATGATCCGCGCAGCCGCCATGTCTGCCGCCCCGTCTTCTGGTGCCTGCGTGGTCGCTGCTATAACGTCCACCAGGACAACCATGGCCTTCTGCCGGCCGGGCATGGAGTGCTGGACGTCGCTGCCGGCGGAGATGACGATCCAGCCCGACGCCCAAGACCTGACCTACCACGACGGATGGTTCTGGGTCGTCGACTCAGATGATGACCTCTTCTGCTACAAGGTCGAACTGTCGACATCTAGGCAAACCATTGAACATCTTTCCTATTGGATCCCTGCTCCCCGGACGGACATGGAACACGGCGAGATCGTGTTCCGCTACCTCCTGCCCTCCGCCTCCGGCGCCGATCTGCTGATGGTGAGGAGATTCATCTCGCCGGCGACAAGCCATACGTCCAGGTTCCAGGTCTTCAGGCTGCAGAAGCCACAGGAGGGCCGGCGGGCGGCCTGGCGCGTCTACGAGATGACCCGACAGCTGCTTTTTGTCGGCCGGGCCTGCTCCAAGGCCTTTGACACGGGGCACGCCGGCAACCCGGGCTACGTCTACTTCCTCGACGACGTCTACCGTGGTGGTCCGCACCAGCAGAACGAGTATCCTTGTGCTGATGCCGGCGGGTGGCGTTACTCAAGCCCCGGTGAGATCCAGCGCTGCCTGCCATCGGCTCCACCCTCGGACACCTCGCCGTGCATTTGGTACCACCAATAATTAATCCAGCTACCCAGCAGCAGGTGCAGTTTATGGCATCATACATATTTTTTTATTTTTTTTTGCGAGAAGGCATCATACAGATTTCGATCAGTTTATCAGAGTCTTTGTTGTTTGTGTTTGCTACTGGTTAGTGTTTCTTTGTTGTTGTAGTTGTTGTGGTGGTTGTTGTAATCGTCGATGTGGTTCTTGTATTATGGGAAACTGAAAAATCCATATCCAGTTTGATGTGTGTGCTGAATTTGAAGGCTGTTTCCGAACTCATGACATCTATATGAAATTGTGAACTATTTAGACTGCTACCAGCTATATATGTTGTTTAAATTATGTGTATGAATTTCTGGTGTGTAAATTCTACAACAGATTTTGATGTTTCCAGCCGTGTTTCTCAAGTTTTCCCTGTTTGCATTAGTAAGAAGAAAATATTTGATGAGATGATCTGCATCTGAATATTTGATGTCTGTTCAGCTGTAGATATCAACTAGTACAGATTGTATGTTGAAGACTCTAGTCTTTATAGATGACACTTGTTCACTTCTCAGCTGATTGTTTGATGTGTTTTATAGCGGTATATACTTTCTACATCGTTGGAGTGGTAATTGTTGTAACTGAAACTTATGTACCCTGTTTGTTGTATGTGCTTAATTTGAAGGCGTTTTTCGAACTCATTTCATCTATGAAATTGTGAAGTATCTATCTGATACTAGCTACATCTATAGGTTGTCTGATTTCTATATGATTCTCATTGTTTCTTGCTTTCCTAGTATTTGAAATATGTGTATAATTTTCTGCTGTAAATTCTATTCAGATTTTGATATTTTCTGCCGTAGTTTCACTAGTGCACAAAATTGCTGATAGTATAGTACGATTGCGTCTATCAGTGACATAGGTATTTTTCATGTCTCCCCTGTTTGATTTGAGATGAGATGATCTGCAACTGAATATTTGATGTGTGGTCATGTATACAGCAACTAGTACTGAATGTATGTTGAAGATCTAGGTTTGATTTCCTTTTCCGAGTGGCCCACTGACAGGCTCTCAGTAAAGGTACCGTCAGACACTTAAGCTAGTTCCCCGCTTTTAGTTTCACTTCAAGCCTCTTTCTCCCTCCTCTACTCCCCCCTAACCGACCGGCGCCCCCCACCTGCCGACGCCCCCCCGCATCCCGCGGTCGTCCCACGACCAGCCGGAGCCCCCCTACCGTGGCTGCCCCGACCGGCTAGCGCCCCCACCCCGCGGCCCCCACCCGAGCATCTTGTGACCGCCCTTCCCCTGACT
>LR738713.1:6836508-6855102 GCA_902687465.1 Secale cereale | reverse complement strand
AGAGAGAGAGAGAGAGAGAGAGAGAGAGAGAGAGAGAGAGAAAGAGAGAGAGCTAGTTAATGGATTTGGTTTGGAGGGAAAAGGATGTACAAGAAGACAAGGTCAGGTAGACCAAACATTGTAGCGACCTCATTAGAGCATCTCCAGCCGTCCCCCAGGAGGCGTTTTGGACCACTTTTTTTACATCCGGCGATAGAAAAACAGCCCTGTCGGACCCCAGAGTCTCGTTTTTCGCCGGATTTGGCCAAATATACACCCGGCGGTCCCAGGTGAAACCCAGCCCGCCGGGGGGCTCTTGGGGACGCCGGCGCTATATTTTAGGCGTTTTTGGCCCACAGTGAGTGTCTTTTTCCTTTCTCTCTCTTCTCTGTCCTCTCTCCTCTCTCCTCTCTTTTCATCTTTTCTTCACGGACGAAGCCGAGAAGGGCGTGGGCGTCAGGCGTGGCCGGGGATCCGGAGCTCGCCGGGCAGGGGCGAGGCCGTGGCGCCATGCTGGAGCAACCATGGTCTGGTGGATGGCTGGGACGGGGCGGCACAGACGTGGCTGGGATGGGGCGGCTGCGGACTGGATGGGCTCAAGGAGAAGGAGCTCGGCGTCCATGGAGCTCGGGGCGAGGCCGGGCCGTCCGTGGCCTGGGGCGGGCGTGGCCTCGGACGGGCGGGCCCGGCCCGTGACGGGGCGGCATGGCGAGACCGAGCCGTCCGTGGCCTGGGGCGGGCGCGGCTTGGCGGCCATGTCCTCGGACGGGGCGGGTGCGGCCCCGGACGGGGTGGCATGGCGGCACGGTGAGGACGGGGAGCGGCTCCACCCCCACCGCCGCAAGCTGCTCGCCATGGCCTGGGCGTGGCATGAGGTTCGCGCAGTGCCGGCCGCCACCCAAGGCATGTGCGCGACCAGGGACGAGGACGTCGCGCAGATCAGGGCCACCGTGCTCCCGCCGGCGGATCCTTGCACTCCCGTCGCTGCTCTCCTCGCCGGCGGCCGTCCAGCTCGACCATCATTTATGAGCACCACCACGCCCACAACCTGTTTGGTTGAATGACATGCAAGAATAGACCAAAAGAAAAGAAAAAAAAGGCTATCGCCTGGGGGCACGGCTGGGAGAGTTTGCCCCACAGAGCAAAAACTGTCGCCGGGGCAACCCCAGGACGGTGAAAAAACGCCTCCTGGGGGCGCAACTAGTGGAGATGCTCTTAGGGCCTGGTCTGTATCGTCTACTTTATTTGTACTACAGAAAAGACATTATGTAGATAGGGAGGCATGGCTTGCGCATAGCGCCCACACGGCAGATAATGTGATTGAATTTATATGAACTATGAGTACACGTTGTCTAGGGAAAATGTTATTACATTTTGCGATGCTATGAAATAAAAAGGTTGGGAGTCTGGTTTTAAAAGGAAGGAAAATTTCATCACAATAGTCAAGAGTTGAAAGAGAACGAAATGGTTTAGTCATCTATTCCAGTTAAGTTTTTTTTCCGGCATAAAATAAGTACTAATATACCCCATATACTAAGTGTGACACCATGTCGATTCAATAGAAAACGCGACCCCCCTCCACTTGCCCAAGAATTCAGAGGTTTACTAAGGAAGTAACCATCTGCAGTTCAACACTTTAGAACTTCAAATTATTTACAGCCAAATCTTGTACTGTATTTACAACATATGTTAGAACTGGCTAAATTAGAGTTTCTATATTCTAATGTACCAACAAGCCAAGAGAGAGAAAAAAACCTACCTCTTATTCTTGTGTATTTTTTTATTGCTCTAGTGATTTTAACCATTGAACTATTAAGCTACATAATTAAAATTTCCTTTTTATTACTGTTTTTTTGTTGGTTTTCCAACAATTTTCTAGAGCTCTGAATGTACTGTTGTACTATTGAGGTGGAGAATACAAAATTGTGTTTCTTTTACTAATAAAACATTGCTTTTGTTACGGCGGCTTCTAATAGTTTTCTAATGTATGTACCATTGAACTAATAAAAATTGTGTTTCTTTTACTAATAAAACATTTTCTAATGCTTGTGTTTCTCAATAATTTCATTTTTCCTCAAACTAAATGTGTCTACAGTAGACTATATGATACGTAGGGGAAAACCAAAGATTGTGATGGATAGAAAACCTTAAAAAACTTTGATTGTTATTAAGCATGCCTAGGCGTATTCTGATGAACATAGGCCCAACAAGACATTTTGCCTTCTCCATGAAACATATCAATGGACAAGCAGATACACACTGGACAATGGAAGGCGGAAATAGGGATTATGTTTGAGACAGGCTGATTTGTTATCGGAGAGCATCTGAATGGGCTGGAGCATCTCTTTGGTGGTCGTCTCGGGGAGCTCGTGTATGGGGCAGAAGAGCCGGGGAGAGAAATGGAAGACCCATTCATTCACTTGACATACTGTATGGCTCACCCATGTGTACGTCTTATACATTTTTCTCACTTCAGTCTCATGTCATGCACAAGTCTGGTCTGGAAGGAAATCCATCGATCAGTGCAGCCGAGAGTCACATCTCCATCGACTTTTATCAAAAAAGAAAATATGGTATTTCCCTCGCCACCACGTGAAACTACATTTTTTTGAGGGGTAGAACTAAACTTTATTCATCAAACTCCACAACATGTGGGATACGGTTTAGATCATGGGATTGGCCAAACATGAAGTGGCGTCCCGGATCCAAAGACAGAGAAAATTTAGCTAAACTATGAGCTTCTACATTCACTTCCCTACGTTCAAAAGTAAAAATACATTGAAAAGGTTCTGCTTGACGACGGATACTGATGATAGCACCGTATCTTCCCTAAGCATCCTTGTTGATATCTGAGATAACTTGTTTTGAATCGGAGGCCAGAATGAAGCATTGTAGATGCAAGTCCTCAGCGAGCGCAAGGGCCTCGCGGCATGCGATCACTTCGAGGGTGGCTGGATCGTCAAGCCCTGGGATCACCAAAGATGAGCTCGCTATGAAGTTCCCTTGTCTATCCCTGTAGACTGCTGCAGCTGACCCTCTTCTGCGCGAGCGAACTCCCGCGTCCACATGAATCTTTGCGAAACCCGGTGGTGGGATCTTTGGTGATCGTCTAGGCTCTCTTGGGGGCACGGCAGAAGCCGCTGGGAGGCTTTCCTTGCACATGTCAAGCTCAGCTATGAATCTTCTGATAAATAAATGAGTCGCTTGAGGTGAGTGAAAGATGCCCTCGTGTATCGCTTTTTGCCTTGATGACCATATTGCCCATAGGGTTACGGCGATGAGCACAAACTGGTGATGTTGCATGGATTCCATGAGGGTAAAGAGCCATTGCTTTGCATTTGGTTCTGTCGTGCTGACAAGCTGCTGCGCTAACTCCTCGTCCACCAGTGCCCAAGTGCATCTCGCTACGGTGCAGTTGATGAGAGAATGCCTCCATGAGTCCTCCGCCCCGCAAAGTCCACAGCAAGTAGACTCCGTCATCTTTCTGTGGGAGCGCACATCTTCCGTTGGGAGGGAATGCTTCGACAAACGCCAGAGGAACATGCTTATCTTGGAAGGAACATGTGTCTTCCATAAGGTTTTCTAGGAACTTTCTCCAGCCGACGTACTCGAGGAGCCAGGGCGTTCCTCAAGCCATGCTTCCCTACGTTGGATCATTGAAACCAACATCCGGTAGGCTGATCGGACCGAGAAATTCCCATTGTTTTCAAAGTGACACGACCAGAAATCGCTGATATTTCGGGTGCAAATAGGGATCTGAATAATAGCATCGATGTCCATTGGCATGAAAACCTGTTGGAGCTTTTGCATATCCCATGATGCGTTTGTGGAGTTGATCAACTCAGAGACATGCACAGGCGGGTTGGGCATCAGACTTCCATCGGGTCTGAGCATGTGATCGCGAGGAATCCAATTATCCACCCATATGTCAGTTGTGACCCCATTGCCGATTCTTCTGATCAGACCCTGTTTCAAGACGTATCAGCCTTCTACTACAACTCTCCAAATCTGACTCGGATGTGAACCTAAGGTCGCATGCAATATAGAGGTGTTAGGATAGTACACTCTTTTTAAAATCCTTCCACTTAGAGATTCCTGGTTCTGTAGCAGCCGCCAGGCCTGCTTGGCTAGCAGCGCCAGGTTGAAGATCTCAATATCTTTGAACCCCAGCCCCCCCCCCCCATTCCTTTAGGCTGTGTCATAGTTTTCCAAGAAACCCAATGTGGTTTCCTTTACCCTCCTTGCTTCCCCACCAAAATTTCCTTATCAACATGTTCAAGTGCTCGCACAAACCACTAGGTTGTTTGAAGCATGACATCGAATAGACAGGGACTGCTTGGGCCACAGCTTTAACTAGCACTTCCTTCCCTGCCACATCGACATGGTGTTCTCAAACCAGCCCTGGATTTTATTCCAAAGGCGGTCCTTCAGATATTTGAATGCTCCGTTTTTGGAGCTCCCAACATCGGAGGGCATCCCCAAGTACTTCTCGTTGAGAGTCTCATTTGGGACATTCAGAACAACCTTTATTTCATTCCTTGTGCTTTCAGGCACACCCTTGCTGAAGTAGATGGAAGATTTTGCATAATTCACCCGTTGTCCCGTGGCCTGACAATATGTGTCCAAGAGCTGGTTCACCTTATTACCACCCATACCATTTGCCTTGAAAAACAGCAGGTTGTCATCAGCGAATAATAGATGGTTCACATGCGGTGCGGAAGCTGCCACTTGTAGACCACATAAGTTGGATGACTCTCTCTGAGATTTTAACAGGCACGAAAGGCCCTCTGCTGCTAGCAAGAACAAGTACGGGGAAATAGGGTCCCCCTGTCTAATTCCTCGTGATGATGTAAATTCTTCGAGCTTTGTCCCATTAAGCATAACTGAAAATTTGACTGTAGTCACCAGGCTCAATACAATACTCACCCATCTTTCCGTGAACCCGAGCTTTAACATGATCGCTTTCAGATAGGGCCACTCTACCCGATCATATGCTTTCATCATGTCAAGTTTGAGTGCACATGACTGGTGTTTCTTAGCCTTGTTTCTCTTCATGAAGTGCAAACATTCGTACGCTACGCTGTGATGATATTGTCCATGATCAACCTCCCTGGGACAAAAGCTGATTACTCCTCTGAGATTATCTCCGGTAAGATTAGCTTCAGACGATTGGAGATCACCTTAGTTGCTATTTTATACAGAACATTGCACAAACTTATTGGTCGGAACTGTGACAGTTGAGACGGATTCTTCACTTTCGGAATTAGGACCAGGATGGTGTCGTTGATGCATGAAGCTGGCTCTGTACCATCAACTATTCTTAATACTACCTTAGTTACATCTGAACCACATACTTCCCAATGACGCTGGAAAAAGTGGGCCGGAAATCCGTTAAGCCCCGGTGCCTTAGTGGGGAACATCTGAAATAGAGCACATTTGACCTCCTCTTTCAGTGTACGGTGCATTAAGCTGAGTATTCATGGCCGCTGTCACTTTGCACGGTACCGTAGACAAGACCCGGTCCATATCCGAGACACCTTCTGAGGTATACGGAGTTTTGTAAAATTCCCTGGTCATCGACTCCATTTCAAGTGGGTTGTCAGTCACCTGGCCATCCGGTCTTTCCAGGCTCTTGATTTGATTTTTCCTCCTGGGCTTGCTAGCACGTAGATGAAAGAAGTAAGTGTTTTTATCCCCGTGCATTAACCATTCTAATCTTGCCCTTTGACGCCAGAGGATTTCCTCGTGGTGGTACAGTTCCACCAGGCGGTCCAAGATTTTTGTCTCTTCTCTGCATGGCCCGGATCGTCCTTGGATTTCCCGCATAGCCTGTAGCTCTTTTTTCAGCTTTGCGATCTCCTGGCGAACGTTGCCGAATTGGGTTATGTCCCATGTAGTGAGATTCCCTTACAGTGCATGCATCCTTTGTCGCAACTCGTCAACTGTTTCCCCGGGAGTTTGGGTCCAACCGGTCTCTATCACAGTGGAAAGTGACGGTTCCCTCTCCCTACAAAGCTCGTACTTAAATGGCCGGGGGACCCGCCTGCATGCAGAGTCATGCAAACGTAGATGGATTGGTACGTGGTCGGAAGTAGCTGCGATTTTGTGCTCCAGGTTCGCGCCGGGGAAGGCAAGCATAGCTGCTGGGCTAGCCACACAATGATCCAATCTCACTCTTGTGTACGATCCGCCTGCAACCTTTTTTAAAAAGTTCATGGGGTTCCTTTGTAGCCGATATCCGTAAGACCACAAGTATCCAGCGCGTCCCGAAAGGCATGCATCTGTGCCTGACTGCGATTACCCACGCCGTCATGTTCATGCAAGTGTAGCACTTCGTTGAAATCACCCAGAACAAACCAAGGCAGATTATTTGCGCCAACTATCCCTCTCAGTGTATCCCACGTTTTGTATCTTTCGGGAACCTGGGCTTCCCCATAGACGAAGGTTAGCCTCGTTTTTGCTTCAACCATATCATCCACCGTCACATCAATATGATACTCAGAGTAACCCACAACTTCAAGATTTATTTCTTCATTCCAGAAAATACCAAGTCCCCCACTTCTACCATTACTACTCATCGCAAAACTTTTATTAAACCCCAACGAGCCTACCAAATTCTCAACTCTCGATCCCTCTATTTGGGTTTCAAGGATACAGACTATAGAGGGGGCAAGTTGCCTCGTGAGATCACGAAGCTGACGAATTGCCGCGGGTTTGCTGGCCCCGTGACAATTCCAACATAGAAGACTCATTGCGCTAGGCCTGACTCCCCTAGGGAGCCCGCCAAACGCGCATCAAAATTGTTGGTGGTAGCTGTACTCTTCGTGGGGGTCGCTGGACTTGGTTTGTTCCTCTTTGGGTCCTGCTTCGGCGGAGGGCTGCTGGGGTTCTCAATTGGCGGCAGGAGCAGCATACTGTTTTCCTGATTAGTAGAAGCTGGGACGATCTGGTTATTCTTCAGGTCTGCACCTGCTGGCGCTCCCCTTTTCTTGCTCCCCTCTGCATAATCCATTGCCACATCCCGGCCTGTGTACCCGCTGCTTTCTTCCTCGTGACCATATGAGTTGAACTGGGAGCCTGTGCGTCCACCACCTCTACCACCACGGCCTCTGCCTCGTCCACCCCTTGTTCCAGTTCCTTCTCCCGGTCCTCTGCCTGGACCTCTAAACCATGTAGCCCTTAGGTCCTTGAATACCAACGCTTCCGGGGGATGAACCCCATCACCACACTCCTTAAACAGATGCCCAAGGTGTCCACAAACAGCACACCGGTCCGGTAACCTTTCATACTTGACTCTGAAAATTACTCGTTCTATTGAGTCCTTTTTTACCATTAGCGAAACCGTGTTCTTGAGAGGCTTGGTGATGTCAATCCTCACCCGGACACGAACAAAATTACCTTCGAAGTCCTGAGATTTTGGTTCAGCAAATATGAATTCTCCCACCTTTGATGACAGAGCTTTAACCTTTGAGAAGAAGCCATCAGTAAGATCATGGATTTGGATCCATATATCAATCTTATTGAGCTCCACCAGCAATGGTTTTGTGAACCCGTCATATGTCTCCAGAACGACTGCCTTCCCTTTGTACTACCATGGTCCTTCTCCCATCACCTGTTCCCAGTCACCTAGGCATGCAAATTGGAGCGTATAGAGATTGTCCTCAAGAGGTCTGAACTTCACATCCTGTGCCAAATCCCAGGCCACCCTCATATTTCTGAAAAACCAATATTGACTATAGGGTTTGTCGGTGTGAACCCTGGCGAGAGCCATCCATCTAATCGCCTCCTTAGGTAACTCGTCATCCTCCACTACAACATCCTTTGGATCTTCTTCCTTCAGTCCTAGCTCCTCCATCATTGCTTCGAGGTCGGTGATGGCATGTCCCGAGCTCGACGCAGACTTGTCCATGGATTTCTCTGGCCCGAGGGTGTTGCGATCCGCGGGCGGTGCTCGTTCCCTAGCTATCCTGATCCCCGCGGCCACAGGGTCGCCGACGGAGAGAGGAGCAGGGGAGATCAGATCTCTACGGCGAGGGAGACGCCGTCATCGAGAGGATACAAAACCCTAGCGAGAGGGGAAAGACGCCGTCACAGGGAACGCAAAAAAGCCACCGCCTGAAACAACAATGACCATTTTTTAAACAGAAGCACAAAATGGACTCCATCTCATTGACTAAGAATAATAGTATCCTCTAAGATTAATAGGAGCTCTCCTCGTCGAAGTTCTAGAAAACAATGGTGTTTAGTTATTTAGGCAAAACACAAATAAAACCACAATACAATCAGTCAATCAGCAATATTGACCGTCATGGACACTCACCGTGCAACGCCCAATCTGGTTACCGATTTAGAGTCCGCGGACAGTCCCCCACAAATAAAAAAAGTCACACACCATCGAGAAGAGAATGTAGGTCGAGACTAAGAACAAGCATCAATATTGTCTTTCACCAAGAAGCTCTTGGACAAGCTCATTATGGATAGGTTTATAATCAAGTGTGGACTGTGGAGACACGTAGAAGTTCATATATTAATTTACTAATGTAACAAATAAATTCTTTGCTAAAAAAGATATACACATATTATCCAGAGACAAGTACAGTCAATGTTTATTGGCTCGGCAATCTTCTGGTGAAGATTCCTTAGCCACACGATGACGGGCCTAGAATCATTGCACTGGGGTGCCAAATAGTGCAATTTGATCTATATATCATCTTAATCCTAGCCAATACTTCTCAAATAGCATTTTTTTGGTCTAATTAGTGTCTTTTGTACATCAAAAATTAGATTGCACTTTTAGAGGGGGTGCCATGGTACCCCCACTAGATCTGACATTGTAGCCACACATATGTCCTACCATGCTCTTTGCCTAACTTAGCTAAGCCATGAATTACCAAGCACACCATGGGAAACTTTTAAAATTGTTGCATCTCTTTCACGGATTAATGCACGAACCACATACACTCTCAATGCATAGCAGGAGGTGTTTGAGATCTTGGTGTTCACCAGCTCGATGGCTTGTTGTTTGTACTTGATTTGAATACTGCTTTTTAAGCTCATTTGATGTATGGCATTCTGGTATGTTTAGAACACTACCTTCCAATACATGTTGTTTGATGCACATAAGAACAAGTAGAGAACGTAGATGATCTGCAACTGAGAATATTTACGTATACAGTAAGTAACTACTATTGACTGAATGTTGCAGATTCTAGATGGCCCTTCTTCACTTCTTGATATGTTTTCAAGTCTTTGCTCAGCTGATTGTTTGATAGGTGTTCATGCCATATATTTATTTTATGTTGTCCATTTATGCTATTGACAGGGGTGCATGGAAACTTGCAATCCATATGCCAGAACCGTGAGTTGGTCGAGAGATCTTATGGGTTTCACTTCTAGCCTACCCCAACTTGTTTGGGACTAAATGCTATTGAAGAAAAATTATTCATTCGCACCATTGTTATTCTCAGTGGAAAGTGCCTCTTTGGTAATGTGAAAGCAATAAGAGCTATATAATACTACATCTGTTCACTATTGTAAGATGTTCTATTTTTTCTGTTACGGATGTATATAGAAACATTTTAGTGCATCTGTTCTGCCATTTCATTCCGTATGTAGTCCATACTGAAATATCCGACATATCTTATATTCATGAATGGAGGGAGTATTGTTTGGAGTTTGTTATTAAACCGGCTTTCATCTAATCTCGGTGGTATGTTGACTGTTCCCGTGTGTGGGTAAGGCGCCCTAACTTATAGCTGTGAAAATGCAAACATCGCCACACAAAATGGGACAAGCCCTACCAAGTCCTTCGCCAATGGATTTAATGGAATTGTACCCACTAGTAGAAAACGGGCTTTTAGTCCCGGTTCGTAAGGGGCCTTTAGTCCCGGTTCTTAAACCGGGACTAAGGGGTCGGTACTAAAGCCCTCCCCTTTAGTCCCGGTTTGCTTACGAACCGGGACTAAAGGAGCTCCACGTGGCTGGTTTCTGGAGCTCGACCTTTAGTCCCGGTTCGTAACACCAACCGGGACTAAAGGATATTTTTTTTGAATTTTTTTTTTTTTTTTTTTCCTGATTTTCAAATATCTGAATTATTTGAAACCGGCCCCATCCTCTAACTACCCATCATCACCCATTAATCTCTAATCATCCATCATCACCCAGTTCAAATCGTCTAACTTCCCGGCAGGTCACCCATATCCTCTCACTGCTCCAGCCCGAGCACGCTTAACTTCCGAGTTCTATTCCCCCTAGTTTCCAAGTCTGCACTTGTTGTTTTCCTGACAATACTCTGCTGTCAATCCTATTAACCCTGAGGAGTTGAAGTTGAGTACGAAGCACTGTTTGAATTAAAAAATATTATTGTAAAATACATTAATTATTTAATAACACTAATATTTCTTGAATAAGTAGTTTGACCATAGTTTGACCAGATTTGACCAAAATTCAAAAAAACTAAAATAATTATTTAGAAACACTAATATTCTTGAATAATTATTTAGTAACAATAATATTTCTTGAATAAGTAGTTTGAGCACAGTTTGACCAAAAATTCAAAAAAACTGAAATTTGAGCATATTTTTTTTCCTTTTGGAATTTGAAGATTCTAAAAATGTCGAAATAGGCCAAAGGCCGTTGAAATCGGATGCGGAATTTTTTTCCCTACATTTTGATATATTATATGTTTTTTCGACATCGTATGCAAAAGTTATAGCCGTTTTACGTTTTCATTACACTTTTTTGAAATTCAGGACCCCTTTAGTACCGGTTCATGGCTCGAACCGGGACTAAAGGTCAGACCTTTAGTCTCGGTTGGAACCATGGACCGAGACTAAAGCCTCAACCCCTTTAGTCCCGGTTTGTGGCTCCAACCGGGACTAAAGGTCTGACCTTTGGTCCCGGTTCGAGCCACAAACCGGGACTAAAGGCCATCGCACCCTTTAGTCCCGGTTTATGGCTTCAACCGGGACTAAAGGTTCCATTAGAACCGGGACTAATGGTTGCATGTCGCCCTAGCCGCACGAACCGGGACTAATGCTCATATTAGTCCCGGTTCGTGAGTGAACCGGGACTAATTCGATTTTCTGGCCGGGACCATTGCCCTGTTTTCTACTAGTGACCATCATCAAATCCTAACCCGCTGCTAACCCTAGCCGCCACCGCTGGGCAAAGCCCGAGCAAGGGAAGATGGAGGCGGAGCAGCCTTCCTCCACCGCATATGTAGGGTGCGGCCGCAGCATAATCTCGTAGTGAGTGCCCAGACATTTTCTCCCGGTGGCCTTTGGCAAGGACGACAATCCCCCATTGATGGTTCCCCTCAGGGTTCTGCGGCACTACAGCGAGTTTCTCCTCCGTGTGTCAGGGCAGTGTGACACGATGTCGAATGAGGAGGGCTCGATGGCGGTCGGGACGTCCTTGTGGATCATCTCCAGGCATCTTTGACGCCAAGTATATGGATCTTCACATGCTTTGGTTGCGAGCATATGAGGGCCTAGCCCCATGTGGCAGAGTGGTCCCAGAGTGGACTGCTAGGTGGAGAAGCCGGTCCGGATCAAGGTGGGTGAGTGGGACTGCCATCAAGCTATAGTGGCGGTTGGAGCCATTGACGACGGGAGCCGTGGTCCCCATAACCTTGTTGAAGGTTTTGGCAACGTAGTTTTTAATGCCGCACAAATAACTATGGGGGAAGGCCTATATATGTTCCGAGTCGTACGTTGGCAGCGCCTAGCAACGTTCTCCATCTTGGGGCAACGTGTGGGTGTTGAACCTGGCTTGTAGTACCATTGGCAGATGATGGTGCTCGAGCAGGTGGCATACCAACTTCTGCACCGATAATGCACACCCATGTTGATGGACAACCATATGCTGCTGGTGGTGTTTGGCGCCATGGTGACGTCGACGGCTAGCCTCGCAAGGATCATGCGGATCTCGGCCCTGAAGATGGGTCAACAGTTTGATGGTGGTAGTGGCTTCTGGAGTGTGTGTGTGTGGTGCGTGCTTATGGTCTGCTGGACCGGATATGTGCGCCCGATACGCCATGCGGGTAGCTCAGTGATGACCCCTGATCTAGCTAGTGGGGCACTATGATGGCATCCCTACGTCATCATAGTAGAAGCCCTAGATCATGTACACCAAGGAGTGTTACTTTGCAAATTGTATCTGATTACAAATGATGTGAACCCATATCCAAGTTCCGAGTGGTGCCTTATATAGAGTGTGCTCTACCCCTCACCTACTACGTTACAGGAGGGTCAAGATAGCCATTATTCATGGCCACTACAGGACTAATGTGCACCTTGAAACACTTGTAACGCTATGATCTTATGATCATGGTAACGTCCTAATCAATGCTCCTTGTCATCGAGCTTCTATCCGAGTGAATAACCAGTGGATTGGATTCATGTCTTATGCATCCTAGTGGATCTCTGTGCGGGTGGCTGCGGAGTGAATGAACTCCTACCATGCTGACTAGTACTCTATTACTTGGTGAATGTGGGCCTGGCCCCATGGGCTTTCCTTGGTTCTAGTTACCGTGGGTCTACTCGGTAGGAAATAACCTCGTCATTGGCCCCTGAATTCATCAGGATATTCATAATCAAGTCTGGTAATCCATTGAATCTGACTAAACATTCATGGAAAAGTATTACGGTTGTTTACCGATTTGTAGTCTCGTTAATCTACTCAAAGGAAAGACCCTGATGGATTCTTAGAGATAGACGTTTGTGATTTCTGTTTTTGGCGTGGGTTCGTTAATTAGGAAAAGTTTGGTGATACTCAACCATCTCTCGGAAGAGGCTGACTAATGATCTGATTAGAGGATGTATCATAACATCTGAGTGATGAATTTAGCGCACGGGTCGATCCTCTCAGAAAGATGCCATTCATTATCCTGGAGAAACACCAAACTCTTGATCCAAACTTATGAATTTGATGCTTTGGATCCTAGTGAAAGCCCAAACGGATCCACGGGAAGCACCAAACTCACCCTTTTTCGAACGATCTTGAGTGGTGCAGCCACTTGATCTAGTGGTCTGATCCACCAGTGAATGATGTAGCATGTATGATCATGTCGAGTTCTTCATGTTGCGGATGTTGCTGGGTTATTTTGGGATGCCGTGGGAAGATTCTCGCCGAGTGAACTGCCTCGCTTGACACCTTCCCTGAGCCGAGCAAACAAATTCATTTACATTTTCCCAGAGGATCTTCTACGGGATTGTAGAATTCCACATGAGGCATCTGCAGGAAATTGTCGTGGGCGGAGGGGTCCTAGTGAGTGGGCGAGTGGGGGGGGGGGGCATGGGGGGACTATGAAGATAAGGGAAAGTAAGGGAATCTGTTCGTATGGATGTGTGGTTGGAAGGGACGCCTTTCAAAACAATCGGGGCAACCAGCGTTTCTTCAAGATTCCTGCGCTCCATCTGACGGCCAGCAAAGCGTTCGTTTGAGATTGCTAAAAAACTAACCTCGGTTTAAGGCGAATCGGTCACTATTGTTCCAGTCTGGCCTCTTTCTCGTGTAATTAATTGACTTCTTCTTTCTCGCCGATTATTTATGGTATGAAATAAATTGTTATCTTTACGCACAATAGGATATTAACTCTAAGATTTTGTTTCCATTTGTAAAAGAGAGAAATGGTGGAATTAGGGGTCTCCCAGTGTTATGTATCTTAAGATGCATCGTATGCATTAAAATATGTCTTTAAATACGTACAATTAAATATTCCACCGCAAAAAAAGAAGATACAATTAAATATTCCCCCTGAAGAAAATCCTGTAGATGCTCTCATTGACGAACCCAATGGAGGCAAACCCGACGACACAAGTCTAGCCACAGGAGTGTATAGACACAACAAAAAAATCTAATTAAAATTAGAAGAAAATAAATGGTGCTACATTAATTTTTTGAAAACTGCGGTCCCATAGTCCCCTGTGCACGGCCCTATTTAAAGGTGCCCGTCATACGCATTTCCAGCAGTCACTCACCAACACCACCAGTACCTCCCCCATCCACGCCACCTCCTCGACTCGCTCGGCACCAGGAGCAAAGCAGCTAGGTAGCCATGGCTCGCGCCTCGAGCCCGCCGTTGTTGCTCGTGCTACTCGTCGTGGCAGCGGCGGTGGCAGGAGCCAGATTGCCTGTGGATGCGGCCGGGAACACAACGTTGGGCGAACTCCGTGTCAAGAACGGCCTCGGCAGGACCCCGCAGATGGGGTACTTTCATACTGCCATCCAACTGCTCTTGTCTCCTCTTTGTTTATTTTGCTCCCCTCGTCAAGTCGTAGATCTAAAGATTTTTTTCCCGTTCCCAGCATTTATATTGAAACCATCATTTGTTTACTCCAGAGTTTGCATAGATCTACAACGTGTTCGGTTGGTGGGATTTAGAGGTGGGGAATGGGAGTTGA
This sequence comes from Secale cereale, assembly GCA_902687465.1. Classification (NCBI taxonomy): domain Eukaryota; kingdom Viridiplantae; phylum Streptophyta; class Magnoliopsida; order Poales; family Poaceae; genus Secale; species Secale cereale. The sequence goes on along the minus strand of LR738713.1, from coordinate 6,840,718 downwards.
GGGGTGAGGAGATTTAAAGTCCATTGGTTGATTAGAAGATATGCGAATTTAATTGGGTAGGGGAATGTGAGTTGAGAGGCACAATTCCCACCGTTTTGTTCCCACGGGGTACACTGTTAATTCGTGGGTAGAGCTCAACCCCAACTAATTCTCAACTTATACCAAACAAAGAAATAGGAGTAAAAATCTACTTCCCATCTCTAATCCTGATATAATTTCCCCCGTGCAAACGAAAGTGCCTTTCTGCTCCCGACCTCATTTGAGCTCGGTGAACAGTAAAATCGAAAATAAATCGAAAAAAATTCAAAAAAATCCAAACTTTTTTTTTTTGGGTGAAACATTGACAAAAGTTCTAAGTGCATGCAAAAATTCGTCAAGGAATCACATTCCTAGAAGGCGTGCCAAAAAAACAAAATCAGCGCTCCAAAATGCTTTTGAAAGTAGCATTTTCAGAGTACTGATTTTGTTTTTTTCGGCACGCCTTCAAGGAATGTGATTCCTTGACGAATTTTTGCATGCACTTAGAACTTTTGTCAATATTTCACCCCAAAAAAAGTTTGGAATTTTTTGAATGTTTTTCGATTTTACTGTTCACCCGAGCTCATTTGAGCTCGGGTGCAGATACTCCACGTCCCCGTGCAAACTCCTATTCCCCTACCCAATGGTTACCAAACAGCTGGCTGCTAGTATTTATATTAACACATTGATTCAGCAGTGTTCAGTGTTCATTACTATATCGATCGGTGACTTCATAAATAATGCAAAATCTGCAGTGATCTTGAAAGCAAAAGAAAACTGCCATTTTTTTTTTCTGAAGACGAACCTCGTCATGAGTCGCGATTTTCCTTTTGACCTATACAGCTATACTTCATCATAGGTCGCCATTTTCTCTTCTACTCCAGTTTAATCTGATCTGATCGTGACTCATGGTGAAACATATCCTATGTTAGGTGGAACAGCTGGAACCACTTCTACTGCGGGATTAGCGAGGGAGTCATCAGGGAGACAGGTAAGGCTTGTACCACTTTGTTTCCAATACAGGAAAACCCGGCCTCTACATCAGCATGATGTAGGCGACCATCTTTATTATATAAAAAAGGGTCTCAAAAGTAGATCGTCTCAACTATCACGGCAAAACCTAAAAGAAAACATCACAACCGGTGTGTATAATTGAAAGATTACATGACTTAATAACATAATCTAGCCGGGACTAATAATGCGGGCACCCTAGCCATTGGAATAGGGACTAATGGCTACATTAGTCCCGGGCCGTAATTGAACCGAGACTAATGATGTGAATGTAAGGTCATTTTTCTAGTGTCTATTAGTGACATGCCAGCCAAACCGGTTGAACCCAACCCCCGTTTCAAGCCTCAAATCCTATGTCTTGCCTGTATATGGATCTCCTTATACTTTCAATTCTGGACATCCCTTTCACTTCTTCAATGCACATTCGGCCCAATCACTAGCTAATTTTGCGGTGCTTTCCTTCAGCTGATGCATTGATCAACACCGGTCTGGCGAAATTGGGCTACAAATATGTCAACATCGGTATGGATTGCTCTCTGGACCATATTTCCCATGACATGTTGGACACAAGTACTAGAATACTTTTATCAGAATATGTTTTACTCTAATATGTTTCCCGTCTCTTGTTTCAGATGATTGCTGGGCAGAATTAAAAAGGGATTACAAGGTAAGGAGATAAACTTTAGCATTTCTAACCACCCCTATAATTGTGCAATGTATTGCGGAATTATGTTGTTAATGCAATTCAAGAAATCCATCTAAACATTAGTAAAATACAATTGCTTGTGCATACTAGTTTGAAGATATTATTAAACGTTTTAGAACCAGAAGATTAGTTATATGTATACCATTTTTAATTTTATTTCTGTGAGTACTGATAACGTGGTATCATGATCTATCAGGGTAACATGGTTCCAAATAAAAGAACATTCCCCTCTGGCATCAAGGCCCTTGCAGATTATGTGCACGCGAAAGGGTTGAAGCTCGGCATCTACAGTGACGCTGGGTATGCTAGCTATCCAATTCAACATAAAAATAACACTAATTTGTTCTCACACTGTAGCAACTAAACTCTTCATTGGCGCAAGAAAACTAGAATTTTGTAAATATGATAAAATGGCAATGCACTGAAACTAACTGGCACCATGTATTGCAGGACACAAACATGCAGTAACAAAATGCCAGGATCGCTCGATCACGAAGAGCAAGATGTCAAGACGTTTGCGTCTTGGGTATTACCCATTAATCCCTTATATATAATTACTTACCTGATGGCTCATGCCAAACCAACACTGACACCATAAATCCTGATGTTCTTGAAATTCTTGCCTTCTCGTCTCAAGGGAATTGATTATCTGAAGTACGACAACTGCAACGATGCTGGGAGGAACGTCAAGGAAAGGTACGGAGACAATACCTCGAACTGCATGCGGCATGAACAGTGCAATGTTTTTATGTGTTAGTTTGTGAAGTAATTTGCCATGGTTGATGCAGATACACTAGGATGAGCAACGCCATGAAGAAATACGGGAAGAACATCTTCTTCTCACTCTGCGAATGGTGAGTCTGCTTGTCATAACATTTTAGGATGGAAAGGACAAACATCAAGCATTGGTCATTCACTCGTCTGCGTTTCTGTTGTTTAGGGGAGTTGAAAACCCTGCTACATGGGCACGTGGCATGGGTGGTAATAGTTGGAGGACAACCGGGGACATTGCTGACAACTGGGACAGGTGCTTCCCAATTGATCAACTCTGCGATTTTGGTCAAGTACATCTATATTAGAATTAGTAGGACTGATCATTGTTATCTTTTTACTTCAGCATGACATCACGCGCAGACCAGAATGACAGATGGGCCTCCTACGCTGGACCTGGTGGATGGAACGGTAAGTGTTTAAGAGGAATATGTCCCAGTATTATTGCTGATTGCCCACCGATTTGTTAGCTTGGAACTGATCAATAGACAATGTTCTCCTCCGATATCAGATCCTGATATGCTTGAAGTTGGAAATGGCGGGATGTCTGAAGCTGAGTACCGCTCGCACTTCAGCATCTGGGCACTTGCAAAGGTATATTTAATAATTTTGTTTCAATTTTCAGAAAGGAATTCTGCATTTCCTCACCGCAACCTGGCTCTGAGTTGTGTAGGCTCCTCTTCTTCTGGGGTGCGACGTGCGCTCGATGAGCCCGCAAACAAAGAACATAATCAGCAATACGGAAGTCATCGCTGTCAACCAAGGCAAGTTTTCTCTTACACATATATGCGCATGATACCATCTTCATATGGGATTTTCAGTGTACTCATACTACAGTTGTATGAACAGATAGACTAGGCGTGCAAGGAAAGAAGGTGCAATCTGATGGTGGTTTGGAGGTATTGCTCAATTCAAATATCTTGCAGTGGCTTCCATGATGAGATTTCTTTGGTTGTGTGCATCTCAGTTATGCAGAGGCCGGGTGTAGCACTTAAATCTTTTAAGTAATAAAGCGCCCCTTTTCGGAAAAAAATGATGAGATTTCTGAAACTGAAACTGGGGAGATAATATTCTAGGTTTGGGCCGGACCACTTAGTGGCAACAGAAAGGCGATGGTTCTATGGAATAGGCAGGGGCACCAAGCAACCATCACCGCACACTGGTTAAAAGTCGGGCTTCCGGTATCCGCGGCCGTCACCGCTCGCGATCTATGGGCGGTAAGCTTGCTTTCTTCATTACCCAGTGCTTATCCTTAACAATCCACTACACATTCCAGTGTTTCATCATCACAAAAACATCCGTCTTGTGGCGCAGCACTCGTCGTTCTCCGCTCACGGGCAGCTATCTGCATCAGTGGCGCCTCATGACTGCAAGATGTACATCCTGACACCAAAGTAAATGTAGACAAAAGCATAGCAACTCAATCGATTTGGTTATATGATGTTAGAAACAAGCTGCAATAGTATGTAAAGTGCTGTGAAAATGTCGGTGCGTTTGTTTCTGTAGTTGCAAGTTGTAATGGAAGTTGCAGCAATAAAAAATGGGTTCCCTAGCACTATCTTCTACAATGGGGTTTCTTCCTGAAATTCTTGGGTTCAGCCAACCAAACGTATATTACTGCATGACAGCAAAAGGGTCGTCACTAGTGCAGAACCGGACAATAGCACCGGTTAGTAAGGCCCTTTAGTGCCGGTTCCATAACCG
>LR738713.1:6799458-6819292 GCA_902687465.1 Secale cereale | reverse complement strand
CGTCACCGTCGACGGAATCACCACTGTGCTGGAAGGTTCTGCCTTGCTGCTTGCAGTTTATGCATGCTTATCTTATTTATGATCCTTTATGTTAAGAAGCAGCAACAACTTCATTTATTTTCTTGTGTAATAGTCATGAGAGTTCACACTTTGATTTTGTTGAACCATGGAAGTAGAAAATTTGATGAAGCCATACAACTGGTAGATGGTTCAGCAAAGCATATATTTCTAATGTTGCTCAGGAACGCAAATAGTGTGCTCCTTTTGTATTCAATAAAATGAGTGTTGTATTTGGCCGGTATAAGAAAGATAGTGCAATGTCCACAGATATTGTTAGTATTTGCCTCGTATTAATTTAAAGGTGTTGTCGAAAGTAGGCCGATGAGAGTAAAAATGCACGGATTAGCCAATGTCTCCTTCCATTAACAGGAGAAAGGACGGAAAATGGGAGGGAGATGGTGAGATGGGCATTAGGCAGTCGTCTGCAAGTGCCTGTCACTCCGTATTGGTCGGATTAGGCCCAAGCTGCCTAGCTAATCAATTGTTTTTGGGCAGCATGAAGCAATTGATACATCCAAATGGATCAAAATTAATTAACCATGTTAATGAATACATCATTATATTCACTATTTTAGTGAATGCGTGTTGTTGAAACTTAAAAAAAATGATTTTTCTAATGAATGTGAAATGTAGCCCAACTAATATTTGAGAGGTAAATTAATATTCGGTCATAGAAATTGATATGTACTACTATTTTTTCTTACTATGTGTTCATGCCTTCCCGTCCAAATAGATAGCTTCACAACAATTGTTCTTGCTCTTTAGTTCTAAATCTGTAATTTCCTTTACAAATATGATGAAAGTTAAATTGAAAAGATTGCATGAACAAAGACATGTGGTGCTCATCGACAGCGACGAAAGCATGGTCACCAGCTTCAGCAAAATCGAATCCCAAGTAGGACAAACTTTACATATATACACTTCACATCCATCCGGAGTCTGCTGCCCATCAATTGTTTAATGCTACACTTCTATTAAGTACTAACACCTTGGTCCAAATTCAGTTTGGCCTGTCGAGCACGTCTGTGGACATGCCCGGCATGGACGACTACCTGCAGCTACAGCAGGACTCTGTCGCATGCGCAGTCCGCGCCAAGCTTGGCTGTGCCACTCACCCGCGAAGCATCGCTGAGAGGGTTAGTTAGTTTCCTACAGTATTTTTGGTGTTTGTCTTGGTGCCACATGTTTGTACTGATTTTTTTTTGCATATGCTGTTTAGGAAAGAAGAACAAGGATTAGCAAGAGGCTAAGGAGGCTGCAAGACCTTGTGCCCAACATGGTCCAGGTAACTAAATCAGTTGAACTGATGCACGCTGTCAATTCTGTCACCACATAGAGATGAAATTTTCACCCTGAATTACAGAAGCTCATACTCTCTAAAGTACTAAAACTGACGACTACATGCCTGCGTATTTAGTGATATAAACTAAATGCTAAAGTACTAAAACTAACAATTCTAATCGAAATTGGAAGTGTTGCCCACGGAAATTCAAAACCTTGGTAGTCGTCGAAGACTTGGACCTTAGTTATTTCGGATTTCAAAATTGCATTTGTGCAGAAATTCTCTTGGAGAAGTCATGCAATACAGACATATTAATAAGATTCTTCTTGAATATGCAGCAAACAAATACTCCAGGCACGATGGATATTGCTGTAGACTACATCAAAGTGTTGCAGGATCAAATTAAGGTATGCTCCACACACACAACAGTTATATAGCACACGCTTCCAGGAGGCCTTGATAAAAAATATTATTTTCCACTGCATATTAACATGTTTCGTTATTTTTTATACAAGTACAAACTGATTAAGTAATAAAAAGACATTTGTTACCAAATAAGAAATGATAAGATGTAGCGTTTATTATGTTAAAATGGTTTATGCGCTTATTATCCAAGGTCTGGTTTATGCTTATTGGGTATGCAATGTGCTTGTGTTTCATAATTGTCCACTGGACCATTGGATAATAGCTAAGGTAGTAAGGAATTTTACTTTGATCCAAGATCCGATAGATGTCATATATGTGATCTCGGAATTTTGATAGGTATGTTTGTTGACAAACATGCAAGATATATCTTCTGTGTTTCCAACCTACATGTTTTTGGCCACATTGGCTTGATCAGAGATGTGAGGAATATATCAATCGTTTCATACATCTCCATTTTTTTGTTTCATACATCTCCAGTTCGTTACTTTTTAGTTCCCAATATGCTACCTAAATGCAGATTGTATATGCATCCTCTGTAGAATGACACATACATGTAGTGTGTTAATTTTTTAGAAACTGAAGATTAATACAAATTATATGGTTTTGTTTTTTGGTCAAAAGTTTGATTTATGCAGTACATCTATTATTTCTTGATACATTTTGCGTATTCAGCTTTTGCCCTTTTGTCCTAGAGATGTCAGGTTTCACAATGTGCCACTTTAATGTCTTTTGTTGGGCCTCTGTTACACATGATTGAGCTTTTGCCCTTTTGTCTTCGATTTTGCTTGCAGAGGTTCTTAGTGCTAAAAGCATTATTGTTCTACATTTTAAATGTACTGTTCATGCCACTCTTTTTTTCCTTGCTCTGTAGCTAAAGCGTTAGTGAGACTGTTTGGGATGAATTTTGATTTTGTACCACTTATTCCATGTGAGGCAGATAGCATATTGATGCCATCCGGAAATAATAGTGTCATCTCAACTTCTATAGAAGAATCAAGCAGACGTGGCTACTGGTTTATGATGTCACCATAAATAATAATGACATTTGTTCTATATCCTGCTTGTAGTGAGTTGCTATCGATTTATTAGTTGTAGAGACGAAATAAATTTGAAAGGGTGAATTTTATCCAATCCATGATGTGCTTCTAACTCTGAAGACCGGAGAAAATGTAATTCTCTTTGACCTCTCTTTCACTAATCCTTTGGAATACTTCTTCCATATTCAGATGGAATGCATATAGTCAGTGACATGCTTTTGAATTCATATAGACAGTTCATCATAGAAAATACAGTGCACTATATTTTGCATTATATATGGATTTAGAATACATCATTACTATTTTATCAATCATTCTTACTGGTTTCTAATCAAGATATTTGGCATACCATTACTTTTCCTCTACAGGAAGATGGCTACCTGATAGTAATTTCTTATGCCCGCATATTTGACCTTATGCTAAAAGCTTCAAAGTTCCTCCCTGCAAGTTACTATCACAAGATATGTCCGGGCGGAAAGAATCGTGTGATGGTTACTTTCAATTCTTCTTTGTAATTGCTTGATGGTTTGCTTGTTCCGACCCTCAATTTCGGGTGCAATTTTAGGTGGCTATGAAGATGCAGAAGACAGTGCTGCTATCGAAGCTATTAGGTACATGGAAATTGCATATGGCAGAGAAATGAGAGACTACCACTACACCCATATCAAGAGGCTTGAAAATCAAGTCAAGGGCCTGGTCAGATGGTTAGTAGTAGCGAATGAGACAATCAAGAAGCTACGCAAAGGGTGGCACTATGTCGTCATATATATGAGTTCTTATTCTACTCAAATACAAAACACAACAACTGCTCGACACTTCAGAGGGCCGGATAACACCAAAGGGGTTATGAAAGTAGCACTTGCAAGCATTGAAAAACTGACACAGAGGCTGCGCTATATTGGTATGAAGTCTGAACATCGCCTAGAGACGCAAGAGATAGCTTTCGGTAAACTTCGGTCAAATATGCACTCATCAGCACGATTCTAAGGTTACTAGAACAACTACCTTCTGTTTCATCTCAAGCATCGTGGTATATTTGTCATTTTGAAGCACTCTAAGTAAGATACTAGCTTAACCTGCGCGGCGGCACGCCGCGCCCGTTTGTATGTCGTGCATAGAATCATGACACAAAACATTAACTAAAATGTTGAAATCTTAGTAGATAAAACAATTCATTGTCCTGACTCCTCACATTGCAAGTTCGCCACGATACGGAATCATTCCAGTGCCACTAACATACATTAAACATATAGTTTATCCGATGCCAAATCATACTATGGTTGTAGGATAACTTTTTTCCTTGTCTAATAGTTGTGCTGATTGATATGTTTTGAGGATTACAGATATATGGGGTATGTTGAAGAAAACTACTGGTGAAAGAAATCTCAGTGAGAGGAAATATAGTTGTAGTTGTTACATTTGTAGTGTGAAGGCACTCGTAGGAGATGATAACATGTTTGATTTGATAGAAGATATAGTTGATCGGATCAATGTGTTATATTTGACGTGAACAAACAGAGAAAGTTGTGGAGAGAATCATACGTTCATTTGGGAAGATGGTTAGTTTGAAATGGAGGTGTACATTGGGGGGCGATGCTTTCTATGATGCAAAATATGCCTTATTGTGTTGAGCTACGAAATGAGGAGGTAGAAAGGCATGTAGATACACTATCACAAAGACTGATTGGAACTACTTTGAAATGATATCTTTACCTTTTTCATGGGTGTGTATTTGTGTATAAATAAATATAGTTTTAAGGATCATCTGGTCATGTAGTAGTGTAAATGTGTGGATGATATGTTTATCGATGTGTATGGATGCTTTACTTTTTTTGCTAATAATCATATATCTAGGATTATAAAAATTATGAATTTACTCTATTATTTTATTTTAGAGTTAAGACAGAACATGGTACGTTAGAAAAGTACAATTCTTGAAGGTGATCCTGAGGTGGTTCAAGCGTGGTGTATGGTACTATCGGATCATCGGGTATGGATGTCGTGGGTATATGGAGTAGTATAATGTCTCAGAAATTATTATATAGGATTAGTACACCCATGTTGATCTAACTGATGTATTTTTGAATCAAAGGTGTTGCATATTTCTCTAAATTGAAAGCATTGCATATTTCTTGTAAAATGCATGTATGTGGTAATTTTACAATTTCTACAAATTGAGGGCAGTACGTAAGAAGAATGATTTTGGAAATGATTTCAAAGTAGCTTGTTGCCTCCCGCTTCCTTCCTTGCATGCTAACCTGATTAATTTCCGCTCTTTATAATTGCTAGGTACAGATCAGCTGAACAGCTCTTCAAATCCCCTGATTAATTTAACCCTGCAATAAAGAATGCCTCTTTTAGGCTTGCCGGTAATGAAACTAAGCTAAACAAAATCCCTTGATTAATCCGACCCAGCCACCAACCCAGCGCAATCCAAAGTTCCAACAAAAAACAACAAAAGGAGACATAGAGAGAAAGAGGTAAGTGGATTTGAGTCCTCACCAAGAACTGGCCGAGCTCGCAGCGAGCACTTGGGGACGACTCCCTGCGACTGCTCGTCGCTGCGTGGGGACCACGCCACCTCCAGAACCTCGACCATGCTGCCTCCCCTTCCCAACGCATCAGCTTGTTGCCTCCCGCATCCTTCCTTGCATGCTAACCATCGCCTCACCAGATTGGTGTTGAACATAATAAGGCATAAGGCCATCCATACTTGTTTTCCTTCTCTGTATTTTTTCTTGTTCACTGGTCATGATTGGTTTGAGTATCATGATTTTGTAAATTAGATGCAAATGTTAGAACCAGCGCCGATTTTTTAGTCATATAGTAGTGTTGTGGTGAGCTGAGGATAATATACATCGATATCTCATGCTGCACTCTCAAATTAGATCAGTAATTTAGTCAAATTAATAAATAGAAGCATTGTTATCATAAATTGTTGATTAGTGATGCAAGCACTACAGACCTTAAAGGACTTGTGAAATATTGCTCGAGCTACATCGACATATGCTAGCTAAATCGAACATATAAATCCCTCTAGCCAACTCGCCCTCCCAGCGCCATCGCCGTTTCGGAACGAATCCTGCACGCTCGATCTGCCCTACTGTCCACTTACCATGTACTTCCTATCTCGCGGGTAAACATCTGGACGTTGATTTTGTTTTTTGCGGGTCTGGGATCGTTCATTTGTTTTCCAAGACATGGATGAGTGTTTACCATGTTAGATTTGCTGTGTGATGCTTTTAGGAGGTGATTTAACAGATGTTTCTATGCTTTGGTTGCTGTGGTTCCTAGACCTTCTTCCTTTTCCGTGCTAGATGTGTAGCTCAAATCATCTCCCTGATATCTCCTGCGCCCACCAGCGCACTGTTTTGCCGTCTGCATTGAGGTTGGTATTCTTTCTGTTTACCTGCATGCAACATGTTCGGCAGAATGCCTCTACACGGTGACCGGACTATGTTTCTTTTCAGGTTTTCGTCTGCCATTCCGCCTTCGTTTGCTCGCCGCTGTCCTGGTTGTGGTTCTTAGTCCTGGTAATGTGCTGCTCCTTGCCTTCTTTCTTTGGTCGGTGTAGAGAAATGCATGTGATGTGAGTCTGTGTGCTAATGATGATGTTGGTATGGTGTGTTCTATTCTCTCTTCTAGATTGCCTTACAATCATATTGTTGTGTTTGAGGTATTTAGAAGCTTTATGCTACTTATGTTTATTAATTTGGCTGGAAGCACATAGTATGAAGTTAATTCATAAGCATCTTCTTAGCTTTCTGCATGTGGGGAAGAGGGTCATAGCACTCGCAAGTTAAAAGCTTATGTGAATTTCAGGGAAAAGATGCTCTAGATATAATGTATGGTGTCCAGATATAATGAACTTGGAATAGTTCGGGTGTCGTTCTGTTGCTCTGCATCTGTTGAATCGGCTCTGTTTCATATGTGTTTTGCTGGTTTCTGTGCCTACATTGCTATGCTTATGTTCTTATGGCTTTGTCTGGGTTTATTCTACAGGTTTGAAGAGCTGCTCCGTTTGTTGGTGCTGGCAACGTTTATGCGGTCAAGCTCAGGCCTCCAAAGAACATCTCTGCAAACTCAAGATTTTTTGTCATTGTTCAATTCCAGACCGAGGCACATGCTTCGCTGGTATCTAAATATCCTCACAATACTTGGCTCCCTCTTGCCTTTTGCGCCATTGGCGCAACGAGTCAAGGGCCTCTGTATGATTATCTATCCAATCTAAACAGATTATGAGAGTCCTTTCCTACATGACTTAGTGCATCATTTCCAATCTTATGTACTCACTCCATATAATATATGAGCTATTCTTTTCGAACAACAATATATTAATGCACACTCTCACAATAATTAGCTTACACTCGTCCTTTGCGCCATTGGCGCAACGGGTCATCTAGTAACGTTAAAACCGAAGCTAGGGATCGATCCCCTTCACTCTCACCTACCGCGTTTCCAGTCCGCTTGTCCAAACATCTCACCCCCTTTGAATCGCGGTCCTGCCATGGCGGCGGCGCAGCCATGGTCCAGCCTCCACCTAGATCTTCTCGCCCGTATATTCCTCTTCTTGTCGTGCATCGGCGACCGCGTGAGGGCGTGCGCCGTCAACAAGCACTGGCGCCAGGTCGCGCTCCAGAACCCGTCCCCGCTACCATGCCTCGTCAGGCCGTCCGCCACCCGGATCGACAGCTACCGGATCTTCGGCCGCTTCGCCGATCCGAACCCGTCCCACTCCGCCGAGGGCCGCGCTGGGCGCTTCTGCGGCTCGGCTCCAGGCGGCTGGTTCGTGGTCGCATCCCCGCCCGGCGGCGGCCACGCCCTGCTCAACCTCGGCACGGGCGAGCTCGTCGCCCTCCCGGATCGCGTGTGCATCCGCCTCAACTCCGGCGACATCAGGTGCCCCATGATGATCCGCGCAGCCGCCATGTCTGCCGCCCCGTCTTCTGGTGCCTGCGTGGTCGCTGCCATAACGTCCACCAGGACAACCATGGCCTTCTGCCGGCCGGGCATGGAGTGCTGGACGTCGCTTCCGGCGGAGATGACGATCCAGCCCGACGCCCAAGACCTGACCTACCACGACGGATGGTTCTGGGTCGTCGACTCAGATGATGACCTCTTCTGCTACAAGGTCGAACTGTCGACATCTAGGCAAACCATTGAACATCTTTCCTATTGGATCCCTGCTCCCCGGACGGACATGGAACCAAGGTTTTGGTTACCGGTCGAAATTTCAAGATTTCCCATGGTTACCGCATATTTCCGTGCCCCTCGATAAATCCTCATACCAAGCAAAAAATACCATTTTTTTGAAATTTTCGAATTTAAACGCTCCATTTGAAGTAAAGTGCGTAGGATCTAATTAATGCCATGAGAGTTGATTCTAACATGTTCGTAGCAACCTAGTTCCTGTTTTGACAGGTCTCTGGTTCGAATGTTCGTTCATTCATTTATTTGAATTCAAAATTCAACTATAAAATTCGTTCGAAATATTCTCGGTATTTCTCGGTATTTTCCGGTAACCGTGGTAACCACGTTTATCCGCCCCCCTTGGTAAAATTGCCTCATTCGATAACCAAAACCTTGCATGGAACACGGCGAGATCGTGTTCTGCTACCTCCTGCCCTCCGCCTCCGGCGCCGATCTGCTGATGGTGAGGAGATTCATCTCGCCGGCGACAAGCCGTACGTCCAGGTTCCAGGTCTTCAGGCTGCAGAAGCCACAGGAGGGCCGGCGGGCGGCCTGGCGCGTCTACGAGATGACCCGACAGCTGCTTTTTGTCGGCCGGGCCTGCTCCAAGGCCTTCGACACGGGGCACGCCGGCAACCCGGGCTACGTCTACTTCCTCGACGACGTCTACCGTGGTGGTCCGCACCAGCAGAACGAGTATCCTTGTGCTGATGCCGGCGGGTGGCGTTACTCAAGCCCCGGTGAGATCCAGCGCTGCCTGCCATCGGCTCCACCCTCGGACACCTCGCCGTGCATTTGGTACCACCAATAATTAATCCAGCTACCCAGCAGCAGGTGCAGTTTATGTTGGAAATACGCCCTCAGGATCGATCACATCAAACTGCACGAACACACGCGCACACAAAACTGATAGCCAAAGGCACGTATCGTGCCTCTCTTCTCTTTATTTTCTGTTTTCTCGGTGTTACAAAACTTACGCACCCTGCCCATCTATATATGTGCAGGATCTGACTCAAGCCACCGACCCAGACTCCCTTTCTCTAAGCAATACAGACTAGTCCTCGTACACGGAAAGCTAACCTGATCGATTCTCAACTCCTACCATACTAGCTAGCTACACGTATGCTAGTCAACCTCAACTCGGACAGCTACTAGAACCCGGACGTATCAATCATCCGGCAACGCAAATCACCCTTTACTAATCCTAATAACATGACTCAATGAACTTTCTTACTTTTAGCACTAACATACGTAGGTATGTTTGGATTATTCCAACATTCACCCCCTAATCCAAACATCTCACACTTTACTCGACGATACACGCACACGACCACGTACTCATCTTGTCACGTTGGCTGCCTCCGATGACGCGACTTACCGGATGACAGTTTCTCTCCTTTTGCAACGATGTCCATCACTTCACCATCGTCTTTTCTTTTTCATGCCAATTTGTAGACTGAATCCAATGCTTCACTCGGACTACCAGCCACGCTGCCACATCTTAGCATACTACATGCAGACTAAACGCATAGCCTCATGCACGAACTCAACTTAACTGGTGCGCGTCCATCTTCACATTGACCTTCATCTTCTCGTCGGTTTCTTGTACACGGGGAGACACATCTCTTCACCCGCCACATCTTCATTCTTTCTCATTGTCGCCGATGCCACATCTTACCGAACGACACCTCCTGTCCAGCGGCAACACAACTCTCCATACACGTGCAACTCATCTCCACCATATATGAACTCGCCGAACTCCACGACCACGAACGGAAACGCAAGGAACGCATTCCTTTTTCCGCCCGCTCTCGCTTGAAATTCTCCTCCGCCAGTGACGCATCTCAACTGCAGCAGAAGACTCACACACCTGAGCTCTTGAACGCATCTTACAAGAACTCACGTGCACACATCGACGACAGCTCGCAACAATGTCACCTCTTCCTCGCTCCCCCTGAACGACGATCTTAACGAGATCTTCTAGCACCGCACCTTGACACTATCGCTCCCATCAACCTCCTCTAGGTCGTTTCGTCGAACGACAATCACCCGCCGCCTGATCCTCCACGTCGCTGCACCAGCGACAGTATCGCTCGTTCCTCCTTGTTGCTACACAAGCGACAATATCGCCCACCTCTCTTTGTTGCTACACCAGCGACTTTATTGCCCGCCCCGAGGCGCTAATCGGGTTGCCACCCCGGGGCAAGCACAACTTCACCGCGACCTTGCTCTGATACCAATTGTTGGAAATACGCCCTCAGGATCGATCACATCAAACTGCACGAACACACGCGCACACAAAACTGATAGCCAAAGGCACGTATCGTGCCTCTCTTCTCTTTATTTTCTGTTTTCTCGGTGTTACAAAACTTACGCACCCTGCCCATCTATATATGTGCAGGATCTGACTCAAGCCACCGACCCAGACTCCCTTTCTCTAAGCAATACAGACTAGTCCTCGTACACGGAAAGCTAACCTGATCGATTCTCAACTCCTACCATACTAGCTAGCTACACGTATGCTAGTCAACCTCAACTCGGACAGCTACTAGAACCCGGACGTATCAATCATCCGGCAACGCAAATCACCCTTTACTAATCCTAATAACATGACTCAATGAACTTTCTTACTTTTAGCACTAACATACGTAGGTATGTTTGGATTATTCCAACAAGCAGCAGGTGCAGTTTATGGCATCATACAGATTTTTTTTTTTTTTTTTTGCGAGAAGGCATCATACAGATTTCGATCAGTTTATCGGAGTCTTTGTTGTTTGTGTTTGCTACTGGTTAGTGTTTCTTTGTTGTTGTAGTTGTTGTGGTGGTTGTTGTAATCGTCGATGTGGTTCTTGTATTATGGGAAACTGAAAAATCCATATCCAGTTTGATGTGTGTGCTGAATTTGAAGGCTGTTTTCGAACTCATGACATCTATATGAAATTGTGAAATATTTAGACTGCTACCAGCTATATATGTTGTTTAAATTATGTGTATGAATTTCTGGTGTGTAAATTCTACTACAGATTTTGATGTTTTCAGCCGTGTTTTTCAAGTTTTCCCTGTTTGCATTAGTAAGAAGAAAATACTTGATGAGATGATCTGCATCTGAATATTTGATGTCTGTTCTGCTGTAGATATCAACTAGTACTGATTGTATGTTGAAGACTCTAGTCTTTATAGATGACACTTGTTCACTTCTCAGCTGATTGTTTGATGTGTTTTATAGCGGTATATACTTTCTAGTACATCGTTGGAGTGGTAATTGTTGTAACTGAAACTTATGTACCCTGTTTGTTGTATGTGCTTAATTTGAAGGCGTTTTTCGAACTCATTTCATCTATGAAATTGTGAAGTATCTATCTGATACTAGCTACATCTATAGGTTGTCTGATTTCTATATGATTCTCATTGTTTCTTGCTTTCCTAGTATTTGAAATATGTGTATGATTTTCTGCTGTAAATTCTATTCAGATTTTGATATTTTCTGCCGTAGTTTCACTAGTGCACAAAATTGCTGATAGTATAGTACGATTGCGTCTATCAGTGACAGAGGTATTTTTCATGTCTCCCCTGTTTGATTTGAGATGAGATGATCTGCAACTGAATATTTGATGTGTGGTCATGTATACAGCAACTAGTACTGAATGTATGTTGAAGATCTAGGTTTGATTTCCTTTTCCGAGTGGCCCACTGACAGGCTCTCAGTAAAGGTACCGTCAGACACTTAAGCTAGTTCCCCGCTTTTAGTTTCACTTCAAGCCTCTTTCTCCCTCCTCTACTCCCCCCTCACCGACCGGCGCCCCCCACCTGCCGACGCCCCCCGCATCCCGCGGTCGTCCCACGACCAGCCGGAGCCCCCCTACCGTGTCTGCCCCGACCGGCTAGCGCCCCCACCCCGCGGCCCCCACCCGAGCATCTTGTGACCGCCCTTCCCCTGACTTGACGGTACCCCTCCCCCCACCCCGGGACCCGCCCACACCGAGCTCCTCCCTCCGGTCTACTTTTTGAGCTCCATCTCCATTTATGAATGTATGTATAGATGGATGAATATTTGGATGCATACATAGATGCATAAATAGATGGAAAGATGGATGCATAGATAGATGGATGACTAGTTGTATTGACTGATAGATCGATGGATGCTATGTAGATACTTTTTGATGATGTTGCATGTACGGATGCTATGTGTGGATGTATGTATGGACTTTTTGTTGTTTGCATCTATTAGTTTTTGTGGTTTGAATGCATGCTCCGTAGATAAATTTTTATGATGTTGTATGAATGGATGCTATGTGTGGAAGTATGAATGGATTTTTTGTTGTTTGCATCTATGTAGGTAATTTTTTATGATGTTTTATGTAGTAGTTTTATCTAATAGTGGGACTAGTAGTTTTCGTAGTAGTTTTTTGTAGTAGTTTTTATCATGAGCGAGTAATGACCATTTTTTATAGGTGCGAGAGATGTTTTTAGAGGAATGGTACTGATTGTTATTGTATGGGGTTCACGCTTCCTCTGTTCCTCCTCTGTGATCCGTTCAAAGCGGGAGGAATTGAGGAAAAGCGACCATCACCGAGAGTCGATGAGAGTTGTTCTTGGAGGAAGAAAATTGACTTGTGCCGATGGCGGTCAATCTGAGCGAGTTCTTCTTGTGATATACATTTGACACGCACGATGGACTCGTCCAACTTGACCATCACCGAAAGTCGAAATACCCGTGAGAGAGCGTTCATCATATATACCACCACTAGAGAGTGTGTCCACCATATATACGTGAGAGAGTGTTGAAGAAATGCTAGATGGTTCATATTCACTACAATGCCAGTTATATATTTGTCGTGTTGCTGCTAAGGGGATTTACAAGACCTCTGCTAGCACAACATTAGCGGGATCCCATGCGGAGTACTGATGGGAGCAATAATGGTGCTACGGAACTGCTCTGGTGTTACCAAAACTGCGACAGTTCGTGAATTTCGCGATCACGCGAAGGCTTTTGCGCCGACAGGCCTTTGTATTGTGGAAACTCAGATTGCACTTAATGGAGTGGGCGGTTTGGCTGGTACACTTGGTTTTGATTTGAGCTTAGGTGTTGCAAGTACTGGTCATACTGGCCAGGTTTTTAAGAAAAATTGGGAAGAATGATGTTAACATGGAAATAAAAAACTCAGGAAATGTAGTAGCTGTAGTACTATATAGTAGTAGTATAGTACGAGGTGAACGAATGGAACCGGTGGGGAGGTGCACCCTTTTTTGAAAAAAAATATATAACTGCATAGATGGTCAAAAAATCATGAAAAAAATTTGGCAACAATTTTGCTCAAGCGTACATTTGCAAAAACTAATAGCCAGAGAAATGACCGCCATGGTATTGTTGGCGGAAACAAAATCATCACTATATTAGAGGTACTATTCACTCTATATTGTCCTAGAAAATTAGTTTTTCGCCTATGTTTTTTGCCGGAGTTTTCCTTTGCCAAAATATTATACAAGTGTGGCAGTAGGTAAAACATGTCTAAAAAAGTTTGAACATTTTTTACCTTTTTCTGAATTGATAAAAAAATCCGGATAATTCTTTATCATGTTCATCTACAGCATGGTGTATCAGGGTATTTTCCCTAGTATAGTTGTGCTAGTTATTTTCCACGTTTCCCATGCATGGTTGCACGTAAGAACCAGCACAAAAGATCATCTGCATCTGCATATTTTGATGTGCGTTTAGGCATACAGTAAGTAACGACTGCTGACTGAATGTTGTAGACTCCCTTCTTTATTTCATGGCATATACTTATCATATGTTCTCCATTTTATGACATCGAAGAGAACTTATTCCTCTCTTCATCTTGCTATTCTCGGGGAAACATGACTCTCTGGCAATATGTAAGGAGATAGAAATTCTGAAAATGTTTGGGAGTTCGTTATTAAACCATCTTTCATCTAAGCTGTGTGGTAGACTGTGCCCATGTGGTTGTTGGGTCTAACCCTGAACCTGCTCTCTCTCACGGGTGGATGGAGAGGTAGAAGAGGCAGTACTGGACAGAAAGATGTTTCCGGCGACAAACGCCCCAGCGCCGTAACGCTGCCTTTTCTGTTATATCTGGACTCCCCCCACATCGTAACAAACTTCTGGTACAATCGGTTTTATAGCCAACGGGACGCAGCGCCCACGCACATCACGATCGCCACGCGCACGAACGCCTAGCGATCCGGTCTTCCTCGATCGTGAGCCGCCTGCTCCTCCGCGAGACTTGGGCGCCATGCATCACCCTTCTGTTGCGCCTGCTGCATCCTGTCTACGTTCGCCACACAAACGCAGACCAAGCCATAAACCGGCTCGACACTTCCTAACCTCCAACGCAGCCACACCAGCGCCGGACTAGACCTAGACGTAGACACAAGCACATACTCGTGCACCTAAGTACACACCACAACCATGGCGTGGTTTATTTCTGACATTCTCCTCCTAAACCACGATCTAGAAGAGCCCGGTGTCCTCAACGCCGACGTCCGCCACCAAAGCTTGCTCCGCTGCCGCGCCCTTCCTCGGCTTCGTGCAGTCGCGCTTGAAGTGGCCTCGCTGCCCACAATTGTAGCAGCGCCCACGCCTCTTCCCGCCGCCTGATGTCGTGCTCGCCGCGCCGTCGTCGTCGTCGTTGTAGCCGCCACCGTCTTGACGTCGCTGCCGCGCCTGCCACTGCGCCGCCGTGTACATGAGCGCGCCGTCCGCTCGCTCGCCGACTGCTTGCCCGCGTCGCCGTAGCCGCTCGTCGAACGCCTTCAGGCGCCCCAACGCGTCCTCAAACAGCAGTGTGTCTAGGTCGCAGAACTGCTCCATTCCGGCGACGGCGGCGTACAGGCGATCCGGCACTGAGTCCAAGAGCTTCTTCACCATCGCCGAGTCCTCCAGCGTCGATCCGAGCCCTGCAAAACGCGCCGCCATGGCCCCGAGCTTGCCGGCGAACTCGTCCAGTGTGTCGCCGCTCGCCATGCGCAGGAGCTCGAACTCCCCGCGGAGTGTGCCCAGCCGCGCCGCCCGCACGCGATCCGCGCCGACGTACCTCGCCTTGAGGCTCGCCCAGACCTCCGCCGCCGTCTTCTTGGACGCCACCTGCAGCAGCAGGTCCTCCGCGAGTGCCCCGAGCAGAGGTCTACGTCTAGGTCTAGTCCGGCCCGCGGATGTCAGAAATAAACCACGCCATGGTTGTGGTGTGTACTTAGGTGCACGAGTATGTGCTTGTGTCTACGTCTAGGTCTAGTCCGGCGCTGGTGTGGCTGCGTTGGAGGTTAGGAAGTGTCGAGCCGGTTTATGGCTTGGTCTGCATTTGTGTGGCGAACGTAGACAGGATGCAGCAGGCGCAACAGAAGGGTGATGCATGGCGCCCAAGTCTCGCGGAGGAGCAGGCGGCTCACGATCGAGGAAGACCGGATCGCTAGGCGTTCGTGCGCGTGGCGATCGTGATGTGCGTGGGCGCTGCGTCCCGTTGGCTATAAAACCGATTGTACCAGAAGTTTGTTACGATGTGGGGGGAGTCCAGATATAACAGAAAAGGCAGCGTTACGGCGCTGGAGCGTTTGTCGCCGGAAACATCTTTCTGTCCAGTACTGCCTCTTCTACCTCTGCGCCACCACGCAGGTCCTTCGCGACCTCCTCGTCTCCGCGATCGCCGTACCCTTCGCGTGCACTCCCCACGTCCCCGCGCTCCCGGCCCGCGCTCCTGCCGCGCACGTACGCGATCTGCGCAACCAGGTCCAGCGCCCCCGACGCGGTCCACTCCCGCGGTCCCGACGCGCCCGACGCGTCCAGTGCGCATCCATAATACGCACCGGTCGCGCCCGGCCCGCGGAGGACCTGCGTGGTGGCGCAGAGGTCGCGACGGCTCGGCGCGACAACCGTGAAGGCGCGTGGCATGAAGACGCGGCGTGGCGACGCACGGGACTGCGGGCTGCTGCAGCGGCAGCGAGCGGCGGCTCGTGTCGGAGGCGCAGCAGAGGCGTCCATGGCGACTGTCGGCTGGCCGTGCGGCGACGTCGTGGCTTAGGGGGTGATTGATAGGAAATAAGCCACGATGGTCACGGCGACCGCGTCGGGTGTGCGTGTGTGCGCGCGGGGGACGCGTCGGGTGCGTGCATGTTGATCAAGCCAGTTCGGTGGTCCGCGGCCGTGGCGAAGTGAGTGGGCCGTTTGGCCGAGTGTGCTGTTAGTGCATGGCATGAGTCTGTTGTAGTTTCGCCCGAGTCGCTGGGACGTGCGTAGCGGCCGTGCGTATAGCTAGCTAGTGGGTTAGTGTGCATGCAGGTCATGGTGTGAGTGCGTGCGTGTGGCCAGGGGCTACTTAAGCTGTTTCATCAGGTTGCTTTTAGAGCCGGTAAGATCTGTGTGAGCCATGTAGCCATTGAAAAGATAAAGACGATTAGGGCGTGCGTGCGCCCACGGCGGCGTTCGTGCGCCGGTCCGGAATTTCTTGTGTCTTGTGTCTTCTTCTACCTCTAGCCGAGAGTGAGAGAGGGCTGCGGTTCCAACAGTGGTGTCGTGCCCAATCTTTATAGCTGTGAAAATGCATACATTGCCACATCAAATGGGATAGGCCGACTCACTTAGGAGAATATTTTACATGACCGTATTCATCTATATGTCCTGCATAAAAAGGGCTCTGTATGATCCCAAGGAGTAGAAATCTAGAGATCATTCACAACTGACATGATCCAACTTGCCATTGGAATTACCTTTTTATTTTAAATAGTATGAAAATGTTTTTTTTGCAAATATAGATTGTGATTTGCAACCCTACCGAAGTAAAAGAAGAGATCCAAGGATGACCATTGGCCAAAATTTTCTTTTCTTGATACCAGCGTTAAGATACTATGTTTGGGCGTAGAAACAATCTAACAATATTAAGAGGTAAATGCAGACAAGGTAGACATTAATTCCACGTAAACTGTTAGCACCCGACGGTGGTGCCTGCACTGGACCTCCATTGCCTCTTTAGCAATTTGAGGAATATCCTGTAAAAACAATTTGAGCAATATTCATTTGGAAAAGTACTAGGATCAAAATGAGCATGCACCGTGCATGTTACGTGATCGCTGATGCATCTTATTAGGTTAACCAATAACATCCCATTGTTTCTCTGTTCCTGGCTCACCAACACCGTCTAGTCGGTCTAGTGTCAATAGTCATAACCGTCACAACACTATTTGGCAAAAAGTGAGTAAAATAAATAGGATCATCACCAAGATCATGCATGGTGCGACTGAAGGAAAGGAAGGTTAGAAGGTTAATTATCCTATGCAGATCAGGTGGCATGTTAGTGCCAAGGGAAACTACATGTAGTCATGCATGCGACTGATCATCTATTGTACGAGGCCACATTGATAGAATGACACGGAGGTACATAGCTGGCCGGCAACTTACACAGTGAAGTCTTAACCATGACCCCCGTGTCGTCCGCGTGGGCGATTCGGGCGGCGGCTCAGATCTTTTTATAGATAATCCTTTTTCACTTGTCAGCGGAATGTTTTCCATTTGTGCCACTGAAGAAACCTCACTTCTTGAATACAAGAGGACGCTATGCTAGAACTGTTATGATATGGGTGACACTGACAGTTCGGAAACTTTGCGATCTTGCAAAGGGTTTTGCGCCGTTGATCCTTTGTATTGTGGAAATTCAGACCTCAAAGAACCGAGCCTAGGGTTTGGCAGCTAGTACACTTGGTTTTGTTTCGAGCTTTGGTGTTGCAAGTAGTGGTTATACTGTTGGGTTTTATTTTTTAAAGAGTGATATTAACATGGAAATAATAAAAACTCAGGAATTGAAATATTAGCAGTAGTAGTAGTTGTTGTTGTAATAAGGTTAGATAGGAAACTGTAAGTTCCATGTCCAGCTTGTTGTTTGTACTTGATTTTAAGACTGTTTTTGAACTCATTTCATGTATGAAACTGTGATCTCTTTAGACTGCTACCTTCCTATACATATTTGTTTTATTTTTATATATGCCACTGAATTTTCTGGCTCCTATAGTACTTCAATTATGTTTAAGATTATATGCCGAAAATTCAACTTGAGAATTTCAGATCCATTTAGGTTCTGAAATAGTATCCTCAGTAGTGTGCAGGATTTCCGATTGTATTCTATGGTTGCTTCTCTCAGCAGGAAGTGGTGTTTTCCTTGTTTCCCATTCATGATGGCGTACAGTAGGGAATGACTATTGACTGAATGTTGTAGACTCTATATGACCCTTCTTCACTTCTTAATATGTTTCCAAGTATTTGATCAGCTGAATATTTGATGTGTGATTGCAGCATATACCTATTATATGTTCTCCATATATATGCCATTTAAGAAAACTTATTCCTCTCTTCATCTCTTGCTATTCTCGGTGAAAAATGGCTCTCTGGCAATATGAAAGGAAATAGAAATTCTGACATTGTATTGGAGATCAGCAATAAACCGTCTTTCATCTAAGCTTTGTGGTATGTTGACTGTGCCCATGTGGGTGGCGCCCAATCTTATAGCTTGGAAAATCTACATAGCCACACCAAATTGGACAGGCCGACTCACATAGGCGAATATTTTCTATGAGATCCATAAATCAGGCTCTATAAGATCCCATGGAGCAGAAATCTAGGGATGATTCAGCTAACATGATCCAGTTTGCTATTGGAATTAGCTTTTATTTTTTGCAAATATAGATTGTGATCTGCTACACCACCGACGTAAAAGAAGATATCCAAGGATGAACATAGGCTAAAATATACGATTTTCTTGTTTCAGCATTTTGATACAATGTTTGGACGTACTGAGAAACTAAAGCTATTAAGGAGAATTAATACATGGACACGGTAGACATTAATTCCATGTGAAAGTGTTATCACGCGGCGGTGTTGCCTGCCTCCAATGCCTCTTTAGCAATTTGAGGAATATCCTGTGAAAAATGCAATTTATGGAATATGCATTTATACATGTATTAGGACCAAAATAAGCACACACGTTATACATGTTAGGTGACCATTGATGCATCTTACTAGCTTAACAAAACCAACATCCCATTGCTGCTCTCTTCCTGGCTCACGAGCAGCTTGTGGTCAGTCTATTGTCATTACTGCCACACAACTGTTTGATGAAAGGCATGTAAAATAAGAGCGTCATCACCCAAGAACATGCATGGTGCAACTGAATGAACAAAAGGTTTAGAGTGTTCGTTATCCCATGCAGACCAGGTGGCGTGTTGCTGCCAAAGGAAACTACATATTGACATACAATGCAACTGATCAGGTATTTTACGAGGTCGCATTGATGGAATAACATGAAGCTACATAGCTGGTTGACAGCCTACACAAATACATGAGCATAGAAATGGGCGCGCGAGAGAGAGAGAGCTAGTTCGAATAAAGCAACAAGAGGCAAAGAGGCATGGATTTGGTTTGGAGGGAAAGGGATGTACAAGAAGACAAGGTCAGGTAGACAAAACATTGTAGCGACCTCGTTAGGGCCTGGTCTGTAGCGTCTACTTTATTTGTACTATACAGAAAAAACATTAGGTAGATAGGGAGGCATGGCTTGCGCATAGCGCCCACACGGCAGATAATGTGATTGAAATTATATGAAGTATGAGTACACGTTGTCTAGGGAAAATGTTATTACATTTTGCAATGCTATGAAATAAAAAGGTTGGGAGTCTGGTTTTAAAACGAAGGAAAATTTCATCACAAGCCAAGAGTTGAAAGAGAATGAAATGGTTTAGTCATCTATTCCAGTTAAGTTTTTGACCAAAATAAAAGAAGTACTAATATACCCCATATAGTAAGTGTGACACCATGTCCATTCACTAGAATACGCGACCCCCC
>LR738713.1:6746891-6799448 GCA_902687465.1 Secale cereale | reverse complement strand
CCCCCCCCCCCCATGCCCAAGAATTCAGAGGTTTACTAAGGAAGTAATCATCTGCAGTTCAACACTTTAGAACTTCAAATTATATAGAGCCAAATCTTGTACTGTATTTACAACATATGTTAGAACTGGCTAAATTAGAGTTTCTATGTTCTAATGTACCAACAAGCTAAGAGAGAGAACAAAAATCTACCTCTTATTCTTGTGTTTTTTTATTAGTGCTCTAGTGATTTTAACCGTTAAACTATTAAGCAACATGATGAAAATTTCTTTTTCATTACTGTTTTTTTGTTGGTTTTCCAACAATTTTCTAGAGCTCTGAATGTACTGTTGTACTATTGAGGTGGAGAATACAAATTTATGTTTCTTTTACTAATAAAAGATTGCTTTTGTTACGGCGGCTTCTAATAGTTTTCTAATGTATGTACCATTGAACTATCATTTTGTTTCTCAATAAAAAAAATTCCCCCAAACTAAATGTGCCTACAGTAGACTATATGATACGTAGGGGAAAACCAAAGATTGTGGTGGATAGAAAACCTTAAAAAACTTTGATTGTTATTAAGCATGCCTAGGTATATTCTGATGAACATAGGCCCAACAAGACATTTTGCCTTCTCAAGGAAACATATCAATATGGACAAGCAGATACACAATGGACAATGGAAGGCGGAAATAGGGATTATGTTTGAGACAGGCTGATTTGTTATCGGAGAGCATCTGAATGGGCCGGAGCATCTCTTTGGTGGTCGTCTCGAGGAGCTCGTGTATGGGGCAGAAGAGTTGTGGAGAGAAATGGAAGACCCATTCATTCACTTGACATACTGTATGGCTCACCCCTGTGTACGTCTTATACGTTTTTCTCACTTCAGTCTCATGTCATGCACAAGTCTGGTGTGGAAGGAAATCCATCGAGTGCTGCCGGGAGTCACATCTCCATCGACTTTTATCAAAAAAGAAAATATGGTATTTCCCTCGCCGCCACGTGAAACAACAACGACCATTTTTTTAAACAGAAGCACAAATTGGACTCCATCTCATTGACTAAGAATAATAGTATCCTCTAAGATTAATAGGAGCTCTCCTCGTGGACATTCTAGAAAACAATGGTGTTTAGTTATTTAGCAAAAACACAAATAAAACCACAATACAATCAGTCAGCCAGCAATATTGACCGTCATGGACACTCACCGCGCAACGCCCAATCTGTTTACTGATTTAGAGTCTGCAGACACTCCCCCGCAAATAAAAAAGTCACACACCATCGAGAAGAGAATGTAGGTCGAGACTAAGTACAAGCATCAATATTGTCAGTCACCAAGAAGCTCTTGGACAAGCTCACTATGGATAGGTTTATAATCAAGTGTGGACTGTGGAGACACGTAGAAGTTCATATATCAATTTAGTAATGTAACAAATAAATTCTTTGCTAAAAAAGATATACACATATTATCCAGAGACAAGTACAGTCAATGTTTATTGGCTCGGCAATCTTCTGGGGAAGATTCCTTAGCCACACGATGACGGACCTAGAATCATTGCACTGGGGTGCCGAATAGTGCAATTTGATCTATATATCATCTTAATCCTAGCCAATACTTCTCAAATAGCATTAATTTTTTGTCTAATTAGTGTATTTTGTACATCAAAAATTAGATTGCACTTTTAGCGGGGTGCCATGGCACCCCCACTAGATCTGACACTGTAGCCACACATATATCCTACCATGTTCTTTGCCTAGCTTAGCTAAGCCATGAATTACCAAGCACACCATGGGAAACTTTTAAAATTGTTGCATCTCTTTCACGGAATAATGCACGAACCACATTCACTCTCAATGCATACCAGGAGATGTTTGAGATCTTGGTGTTCACCAGCTCAACGGCTTGTTGTTTGTACTTGATTTGAATACTGTTTTTTTAAGCTCATTTGATGTATGGCATTCTGATATGTTTAGAACACTACTTTCCAATACATGTTGTTTGATGCACATAAGAACAAGTAGAGAACGTACATGATCTGCAACTGAGAATATTTATGTATACAGTAAGTAACTACTATTGACTGAATGTTGCAGATTCTAGATGGCCCTTCTTCACTTCTTGATATGTTTTCAAGTCTTTGCTCAGCTGATTGTTTGATAGGTGTTCATGCCATATATTTATTTTATGTTGTCCATTTATGCTATTGACAGGGGTGCATGGAAACTTGCAATCCATATGCCAGAACCGTGAGTTGGTCGAGAGATCTTATGGGTTTCACTTCTAGCCTACCCCAACTTGTTTGGGACTAAATGCTATTAAAGAAAAATTATTCATTCGCACCATTGTTATTCTCAGTGGAAAGTGCCTCTTTGGTAATGTGAAAGCAATAAGAGCTATATAATACTACATCTGTTCACTATTGTAAGATGTTATATTTTTTCTGTTACGGATGTATATAGAAACATTTTAGTGCATCTGTTCTGCCATTTCATTCCGTATGTAGTCCATACTGAAATATCCGACATATCTTATATTCATGAATGGAGGGAGTATTGTTTGGAGTTTGTTATTAAACCGGCTTTCATCTAATCTCGGTGGTATGTTGACTGTTCCCGTGTGTGGGTAAGGCGCCCTAACTTATAGCTGTGAAAATGCAAACATCGCCACACAAAATGGGACAAGCCCTACCAAGTCCTTCGCCCATGGATTTAATGGAATTGTACCATCATCAAATCCTAACCCGCTGCTAACCCTAGCCGCCACCGCTGGGCAAAGCCCGAGCAAGGGAAGATGGAGGCGGAGCAGCCTTCCTCCATCGCATATGTAGGGTGCGGCCGCAGCATAATCTCGTAGTGAGTGCCCAGACATTTTCTCCCGGTGGCCTTTGGCAAGGACGACAATCCCCCATTGATGGTTCCCCTCAGGGTTCTGCGGCACTACAGCGAGTTTCTCCTCCGTGTGTCAGGGCAGTGTGACACGATGTCGAATGAGGAGGGCTCGATGGCGGTCGGGACGTCCTTGTGGATCATCTCCAGGCATCTTTGACGCCAAGTATATGGATCTTCACATGCTTTGGTTGCGAGCATATGAGGGCCTAGCCCCATGTGGCAGAGTGGTCCCAGAGTGGACTGCTAGGTGGAGAAGCCGGTCCGGATCAAGGTGGGTGAGTGGGACTGCCATCAAGCTATAGTGGCGGTTGGAGCCATTGACGACGGGAGCCGTGGTCGCCATAACCTTGTTGAAGGTTTTGGCAACGTAGTTTTTAATGCCGCCCAAATAACTATGGGGGAAGGCCTATATATGTTCCGAGTCGTACGTTGGCAGCGCCTAGCAACGTTCTCCATCTTGGGGCAACGTGTGGGTGTTGAACCTGGCTTGTAGTACCATTGGCAGATGATGGTGCTCGAGCAGGTGGCATACCAACTTCTGCACCGATAATGCACACCCATGTTGATGGACAACCATATGCTGCTGGAGGTGTTTGGCGCCATGGTGACGTCGACGGCTAGCCTCGCAAGGATCATGCGGATCTCGGCCCTGAAGATGGGTCAACAGTTTGATGGTGGTAGTGGCTTCTGGAGTGTGTGTGTGTGGTGCGTGCTTATGGTCTGCTGGACCGGATATGTGCGCCCGATACGCCATGCGGGTAGCTCAGTGATGACCCCTGATCTAGCTAGTGGGGCACTATGATGGCATCCCTACGTCATCATAGTAGAAGCCCTAGATCATGTACACCAAGGAGTGTTACTTTGCAAATGGTATCTGATTACAAATGATGTGAACCCATATCCAAGTTCCGAGTGGTGCCTTATATAGAGTGTGCTCTACCCCTCACCTACTACGTTACAGGAGGGTCAAGATAGCCATTATTCATGGCCACTACAGGACTAATATGCACCTTGAAACACTTGTAACGCTATGATCTTATGATCATGGTAACGTCCTAATCAATGCTCCTTGTCATCGAGCTTCTATCCGAGTGAATAACCAGTGGATTGGATTCATGTCTTCTGCATCCTAGTGGATCTCTGTGCGGGTGGCTGCGGAGTGAATGAACTCCTACCATGCTGACTAGTACTCTATTACTTGGTGAATGTGGGCCTGGCCCCATGGGCTTTCCTTGGTTCTAGTTACCGTGGGTCTACTCGGTAGGAAATAACCTCGTCATTGGCCCCTGAATTCATCAGGATATTCATAATCAAGTCTGGTAATCCATTGAATCTGACTAAACATTCATGGAAAAGTATTATGGTTGTTTACCGATTTGTAGTCTCGTTAATCTACTCAAAGGAAAGACCCTGATGGATTCTTAGAGATAGACGTTTGTGATTTCTGTTTTTGGCGTGGGTTCGTTAATTAGGAAAAGTTTGGTGATACTCAACCATCTCTCGGAAGAGGCTGACTAATGATCTGATTAGAGGATGTATCATAACATCTGAGTGATGAATTTAGCGCACGGGTCGATCCTCTCAGAAAGATGCCATTCATTATCCTGGAGAAACACCAAACTCTTGATCCAAACTTATGAATTTGATGCTTTGGATCCTAGTGAAAGCCCAAACGGATCCACGGGAAGCACCAAACTCACCCTTTTTCGAACGATCTTGAGTGGCGCAGCCACTTGATCTAGTGGTCTGATCCACCAGTGAATGATGTAGCATGTATGATCATGTCGAGTTCTTCATGTTGCGGATGTTGCTGGGTTATTTTGGGATGCCGTGGGAAGATTCTCGCCGAGTGAACTGCCTCGCTTGACACCTTCCCTGAGCCGAGCAAACAAATTCATTTACATTTTCCCAGAGGATCTTCTACGGGATTGTAGAATTTCACATGAGACATCTGCAGGAAATTGTCGTGGGCGGAGGGGTCCTAGTGAGTGGGCGAGTGGGGGGTGGGGGGGGCATGGGGGGACTATGAAGATAAGGGAAAGTAAGGGAATCTGTTCGTAAGGATGTGTGGTTGGAACAGACGCCTTTCAAAACAATCGGGGCAACCAGCGTTTCTTCAAGATTCCTGCGCTCCATCTGACGGCCAGCAAAGCGTTCGTTTGAGATTGCTAAAAAACTAACCTCGGTTTAAGGCGAATCGGTCACTATTGTTCCAGTCTGGCCTCTTTCTCGTGTAATTAATTGACTTCTTCTTTCTCGCCGATTATTTATGGTATGAAATAAATTGTTATCTTTACGCACAATAGGATATTAACTCTAAGATTTTGTTTCCATTTGTAAAAGAGAGAAATGGTGGAATTAGGGGTCTCCCAGTGTTATGTATCTTAAGATGCATCGTATGCATTAAAATATGTCTTTAAATACGTACAATTAAATATTCCACCGCAAAAAAAGAAGATACAATTAAATATTCCCCCTGAAGAAAATCCTGTAGATGCTCTCATTGACGAACCCAATGGAGGCAAACCCGACGACACAAGTCTAGCCACAGGAGTGTATAGACACAACAAAAAAATCAAATTAAAATTAGAAGAAAATAAATGGTGCTACATTAATTTTTTGAAAACTGCGGTCCCATAGTCCCCTGTGCACGGCCCTATTTAAAGGTGCCCGTCATACGCATTTCCAGCAGTCACTCACCAACACCACCAGTACCTCCCCCATCCACGCCACCTCCTCGACTCGCTCGGCACCAGGAGCAAAGCAGCTAGGTAGCCATGGCTCGCGCCTCGAGCCCGCCGTTGTTGCTCGTGCTACTCGTCGTGGCAGCGGCGGTGGCAGGAGCCAGATTGCCTGTGGATGCGGCCGGGAACACAACGTTGGGCGAACTCCGTGTCAAGAACGGCCTCGGCAGGACCCCGCAGATGGGGTACTTTCATACTGCCATCCAACTGCTCTTGTCTCCTCTTTGTTTATTTTGCTCCCCTCGTCCAGTCGTAGATCTAAAGATTTTTTTCCCGTTCCCAGCATTTATATTGAAACCATCATTTGTTTACTCCAGAGTTTGCATAGATCTACAACGTGTTCGGTTGGTGAGATTTAGAGGTGGGGAATGGGAGTTGAGGGGTGAGGAGATTTAAAGTCCATTGGTTGATTAGAAGATATGCGAATTTAATTGGGTAGGGGAATGTGAGTTGAGAGGCACAATTCCCACCGTTTTGTTCCCACGGGGTACACTATTAATTTGTGGGTAGAGCTCAACCCCAACTAATTCTCAACTTATACCAAACAAAGAAATAGGAGTAAAAATCTACTTCCCATCTCTAATCCTGATATAATTTCCCCCGTGCAAACTCCTATTCCCCTACCCAATAGTATTTATATTAACACATTGATTCAGCAGTGTTCAATGTTCATTACTATATCGATCGGTGACTTCATAAATAATGCAAAATCTGCAGTGATCTTGAAAGCAAAAGAAAACTGCCATTTTTTTTCTGAAGACGAACCTCGTCATGAGTCGCGATTTTCCTTTTGACCTATACAGCTATACTTCATCATAGGTCGCCATTTTCTCTTCTACTCCAGTTTAATCTGATCTGATCGTGACTCATGATGAAACATATCCTATGTTAGGTGGAACAGCTGGAACCACTTCTACTGCGGGATCAGCGAGGGAGTCATCAGGGAGACAGGTAAGGCTTGTACCACTTTGTTTCCAATACAGGAAAACCCGGCCTCTACATCAGCATGATGTAGGCGACCATCTTTATTATATAAAAAAAGGTCTCAAAACTAGATCGTCTCAACTATCACGGCAAAACCTAAAAGAAAACATCACAACCGGTGTGTATAATTGAAAGATTACATGACTTAATAACATAATCTAGCCGGGACTAATAATGCCGGCACCCTAGCCATTGGAATAGGGACTAATGGCTACATTAGTCCCGGGCCGTAATTGAACCGGGACTAATGATGTGAATGTAAGGTCATTTTTCTAGTGTCTATTAGTGACATGCCAGCCAAACCGGTTGAACCCAACCCCCGTTTCAAGCCTCAAATCCTATGTCTTGCCTGTATATGGATCTCCTTATACTTTCAATTCTGGACATCCCTTTCACTTCTTCAATGCACATTGGGCCCAATCACTAGCTAATTTTGCGGTGCTTTCCTTCAGCTGATGCATTGATCAACACCGGTCTGGCGAAATTGGGCTACAAATATGTCAACATCGGTATGGATTGCTCTCTGGACCATATTTCCCATGACATGTTGGACACAAGTACTAGAATACTTTTAGCAGAATATGTTTTACTCTAATATGTTTCCCGTCTCTTGTTTCAGATGATTGCTGGGCAGAATTAAACAGGGATTACCAGGTAAGGAGATAAACTTGAGCATTTCTAACCACCCCTATAATTGTGCAACGTATTGCGGACTTATGTTTTTAATGCAATTCAAGAAATCCATCAAAACATTAGTAAAATACAATTGCTTGTGCATACTAGTTTGAAGATATTATTAAACGTTTTAGAACCAGAAGATTAGTTATATGTATACCATTTTTAATTTTATTTCTGTGAGTACTGATAACGTGGTATCATGATCTATCAGGGTAACATGGTTCCAAATAAAAGAACATTCCCCTCTGGCATCAAGGCGCTTGCAGATTATGTGCACGCGAAAGGGTTGAAGCTCGGCATCTACAGTGATGCTGGGTATGCTAGCTATCCAATTCATCATAAAAATAACACTAATTTGTTCTCACACTGTAGCAACTAAACTCTTCATTGGCGCAAGAAAACTAGAATTTGTAAATATGATAAAATGGCAATGCACTGAAACTAACTGGCACCATGTATTGCAGGACACAAACATGCAGTAAAAAAATGCCAGGATCGCTCGATCACGAAGAGCAAGATGTCAAGACGTTTGCGTCTTGGGTATTACCCCTTAATCCCTTATATATAATTACTTACCTGATGGCTCATGCCAAACCAACACTGACACCATAAATCCTGATGTTCTTGTAATTCTTGCCTTCTCGTCTCAAGGGAGTTGATTATCTGAAGTACGACAATTGCAACGATGCTGGAAGGAACGTCAAGGAAAGGTACGGAGACAATACCTCGAACTGCATGCGGCATGAACAGTGCAATGTTCTGATGTGTTAGTTTGTGAAGTAATTTGCCATGGTTGATGCAGATACACTAGGATGAGCAACGCCATGAAGAAATACGGGAAGAACATCTTCTTCTCACTCTGCGAATGGTGAGTCTGTTTGTCATAACATTTTAGGATGGAAAGGACAAACATCAATCATTGGTCATTCACTCTTCTGCGTTTTTGCTGTTTAGGGGAGTCGAAAACCCTGCTACATGGGCACGTGGCATGGGTGGTAATAGTTGGAGGACAACCGGCGACATTGCTGACAACTGGGACAGGTGCTGCCCAATTGATCAACTCTGGGATTTTGGTCAAGTACAGCTATACTAGAATTAGCAGGACTGATCATTGTTATCTTTTTACTTCAGCATGACATCACGCGCAGACCAGAATGACAGATGGGCCTCCTACGCTGGACCTGGTGGATGGAACGGTAAGGGTTTCAGAGGAATCTGACCCAGTATTATTGCTGATTGCCTAACGATTTGATAGCTTGGAACTGATCGATAGACAATGTTCTCCTCTCATATCAGATCCTGATATGCTTGAAGTTGGAAATGGCGGGATGTCTGAAGCTGAGTACCGCTCGCACTTCAGCATCTGGGCACTTGCAAAGGTACTACCCATTTTGTCCCATGTATATTTAATAATGTTCTTTCGATTCTCGAAAAGGAATTCTGTATTTCCTCACCGCAACCTGGCTCTGAGTTCTGTAGGCTCCTCTTCTTCTCGGGTGCGACGTGCGCTCGATGAGCCCGCAAACAAAGAACATAATCAGCAATACGGAGGTCATCGCTGTCAACCAAGGCAAGTTTTCTCTTACACATATATGCGCATGATACCATCTTCATGTGGGATTTTCAGTGTACTCATACTACAGTTGTATGAACAGATAGACTAGGCGTGCAAGGAAAGAAGGTGCAATCCGATGGTGGTTTGGAGGTATTGCTCAATTCAAATATCTTAGCAGTGGCTTCCATGATGAGATTTCTTTGGTTGTGTGCATCTCAGTTATGCAGAGGCCGGGTGTAGTACTTAAATCTTTTAAGTAATAAAGCGCCCCTTTTCGGAAAAAAATAATGAGATTTCTGAAACTGAAACTGGGGAGATAATATTCTAGGTTTGGGCCGGACCACTCAGTGGCAACAGAAAGGCGGTGGTTTTATGGAATAGGCAGGGGCACCAAGCAACCATCACCGCACACTGGTTAAAAGTCGGGCTTCCGGTATCCGCGGCCGTCACTGCTCGCGATCTATGGGCGGTAAGCTTGCTTTCTTCATTACTCAGTGCATATCCTTAACAATCCACTACACATTCCGGTATTTCATCATCACAAAAACTTCCGTCTTGTGGCGCAGCACTCGTCGTTCTCCGCTCAGGGGCAGCTATCTGCATCAGTGGCGCCTCATGACTGCAAGATGTACATCCTGACACCAAAGTAAATGTAGACAAAAGCATAGCAACTTGATCGATTTGGTTATATGACGTTACAAATAAGCTCCAACAGTATGTAAAGTGCTGTCAAAATGTCTTGTTTCTGTATTTGCAAGTTGTAATGGAAGTTGCAGCAAGAAAAAATGGGTTCTATAGCACTATATACTACAATGGAGTTTCTCCCTGAAATTCTTGGGTTTAGCCAACGAAACGTATATTACTGCATGACAGCAAAAGGGTCGTCGCTATATGAACTGAGAAAAAAAATTAATTTTTCTTGTGTGAAACCTTTGGAGCTTTTGCCTTTCATTCAACAAAAGCGTTCCTAGGACAGCCAACCAAGAGGGTGCTGCAGGAACGGAAGTTGTGAATCTAGCCAACTGCCGGTGACCATCAGTGCCAAATTGCTTTGCACGAAGATGGGCTGTTAAATTTGCGGATCTAGTTACATTTTGACTTACAAAGTGGGTACAACATAAAGATAGCTCCCCGATTTTCAGCAAGGCTGGGTGCCACAGCAGAGGGTTCATTGTGGCGAGAATTCCAAAGGTTGACCAAACCTAGACAGTCCATCTCCATTATGACATGAGTTGATCTTCAGATTTGCAAGAGAGAAGTCCACATTTCAACCCTCAACTAACCACACGGTTTGATTTTCAACCCTGATCTCTGAAACCGGCCGGATTCAACCCTCAACTTGTCACAGGGTCCAGATTACAACCCTTGACTTGGTTTCGGGGTGGTCAAAGTGGTTTTGACCCAGTCAAAGCTGACTGGGCAGCCCAGTCAGCAGTCAAATATGAACAGTAATTTCAAAAAAAAGAAAAAAATGAAAATATATTTTCGTTCTTTTTTTCACTGGGGTTTACTGAAAAATACTGTTCATCTCATGGAAAAAAACGTTGGAGAAAATAAAAAATTGATGAAAATAGATGAACACTATGGTTTACTGAAAAATACTGTTCATATCATGAAAAAAAAAAATTCCATTTTTTATTTTCTTCAACATTTTTTGAATACTGTTCACCCAGTGAAAAAAGCGAAAATACATTTTAAAATCTTTAATTTTTTTTCGAATTTACTGTTCACCCGGTGAAAAAAAGTTTTCTTTTTTTATTTTCATCACCTCTTTTATATTTGTTCGAATTTACTGTTCACCCGGTGAAAAAAACGAGCATATATTTTCATTTTTTTTCAAAATACTGTTTATCCGGTGAAAAAAGTTTCCTTTCTTTTTTATTTCCGTCAATTTTTTTTAATTTTTCGAATTTACTGTTCACCAAGTGAAAAAAAGAACGCAAATGTATTTTCTTTTTTTTTTTAAATTACTGTTCATCTGCATGCTGACTGGGCTGCCCAGTCAGCTTTGACTGGGTCAAAACCACTTTGACCACCCCGAAACCAAGTCAAGGGTTGTAATCTGGACCCTGTGACAAGTTAAGGGTTGAATCCGGCCGGTTTCAGAAATCAGGGTTGAAAATCAAACCGTGTGGTTAGTTGAGGGTTGAAATGTGGACTTCTCTCGATTTGCAAAAAGAACACCTTCTTGAAGTGACAATGTCTCCATGATGAGGGGATCTCAGTCACCCCTGCATGTGGTTTGCTCCAACCACCCAGCAAGCCTCTCGATGAGCAAGGAACACAGCCAGTCCCTCCTCCGAACCGTGACTAATAGCACCATCTACATTGATCTTTATGAAAGGCGCAACAGGGTGCTCCAACCATGTTCGGGTAACACATTCCCCTGCTGCTTCGGAATGTCCAGAAGCGGCAGGTCTTCTTCGATCCTTCTTACAGATGCAGCAGGGTCCAACTTCTCTTGATCATGTGCAGTGGCGGAGGCACTTGCCCTGCAGGCTCGCTAGTGCTCGGTAGCAGTGATCGATATCCAAATTAACCAAGCGCTAAACTTGTTCGGTACCTTGTTTACCCGGGCAAAAAACAATTGGGCCTTCGATTTTCATTTGTTCACGGCCCAACAGCAGTCTGCAGCCCATGCCTATACAGAAGACACACGACAACCCCTCAAAAAAAAAAAAAGAAGACACACGACAGAATACGTAGGATTTTGTCAAAAGAAAAATACGTAGCACCTCAAAAAAAATACGTAGGATTTTTTGTCAAAAAAAAGGACGGAATAGGTCACTCAGGATGTACAGATTGATCGCTCGAACTCCCTGTCTCTTCATTTCCTCACAGGCGGCGAGCGCAGGGACTGGCGGCTGGCGCTAGAGCCCTAGACGGCGAGATGCACGACTGTCGGTCCGCGGAGAGCGGACGCAAGCCGCCCAGACAGTCCACTCGTCTGGTTGTCCCTCAAACCCTCCTTCTTCTCATTCGGCTTCGGCTCCGTTTGGTAAGAAATTAATTGAGAATCTTCCATCAGAATTACGGTTAACCGGCCAGGGAAACCTCTCTCTGAACATTTTTTTCTTGCAGAATTTATTGGAAGGAGAGCTTCTTGCGCCAGCTCACACAATCACTGAACATCTTGAAGTAGAGAAGATAAAACAGATTACAGATTACTCTGTAATTTTTTTCAGAGTTCCGCTTCAGTACAACCCCCCTCACAAAACGTATAAAGGGTAATATGGACTTTTGGTCAATTATACGTACTCTCGTATGTATACTTTGTATGTTCAGGGACCCATTTCCTATTTGGCGCCCACCCCCGTCCGGCACAGGCTTGGCCCATTTATGTTTTTCATTGTTTCCTCATTTCCCTTTTTACAAAAAATGGGTCCATGGGGATTTGATCCCTAAACCGCCCGATGCAATACAAACCACCCGATGCAATACAAACCACCCGATGCAATACAAACCACGATAGCCAGGAAGGACACCTAACTTTCGTGCGTACGAACTGTTTTTTAAGTCTTTGTTATGTGTGAACTTGCAACACTAAAAAGAGGACTATTATTTTTGTTTCTGTTATCTTTGGCCGATTTTTACTCAGTTTCTTTTTCTGTTTTCTTTTTCTATGTCTCCTGTTTTTTTTTAATGTGTGAACTTTTTACAATTTTCATGGCTATTTCAAATCCGTGAACTTTCGTTCAGTTTTTTGCTAACCTTCTAGTGAATCTTTTTCAAATTTCTACAGTTTTTTTACCAAATCAATGAACTTTTTTCATTTTTTTGCAACTTTTCAGTAAACTACCTTTTCCTTTTTCCTTTTTTAAATAAAATTTTTAAGTAACTTTTCTAGACTATGATTTTAAGACAGCACTTATTGTTTTTAGTCCATTCTTTTATATTTATTAAATATGTTAAAACTTAAAATAATAGTTTTATGTACATGCTTAAATTATCATTTTAGATATTTTCTTCCATCAAACCTGGATATTGTGTCGAAAAAATGGCTGATAAATGACAGGGTGTATCGCAATTTGCATACTATATGGAAAGTCATTCTAACTTGGCATGGATGTCTACCATGGGCATGACTACGTGTTGAAAAAAGTCGGGGATATTTTAAGGATGTCCAAAAAACACCATGTTCAACGGATGGTGTTCGGGTAGAGGCCAAACGGACCGTCTGAGAGCACGTTGTTTGACGACATCCTTGAAATGGACCCAATTCTTTTACATGGTCTTGTATGACCAATTCAAGACACCGAGCCAACTTGTTTTGGTTTTCGATAAATTTTGTATTTTCTGGAGTTTTCTCGGTCAAAAAAGCATGACAAATTACCGAAGGTGTCGCAACTTGCATACGGCACCAGAATTCGGTCAAACCTGAGATGAATGCCTAAGATGGCTATACCCATCTGCTTGCAAAATTTGCGGTCATTTTAAGGATGTCCAAAAATAGAACATGCTGAAAGCAGTGGCGGAACTACCACGAAAAGGCTGGGCGGGCCAAGCTAATGGCAACACATTTTTTTTCAAATTATACTGTAAACAACATGATTTCAATGTAGTCAAAGGGAGAAGAATTTTTGGGGAAGTCAAAGGGAATTCCTAAGAAAATTATGGGATTTTTTTGCGAATAATTCAAAGATTTTTGACTGTACAGCTTGAAGAGATTCAGGTACTAAATAAATACTGACGTGAGCACAGCTTGCATGGACTCAAAAATGGGGAAGGACACGGCCAGGTAGCCGCCTCGCTGTTGCTGGCTGCGGGTCGTGGCCTCATCAGTCGGTCGGCTACGACTGCCATGTGAGAATTAACTGATATGTGTGTTGTGCCGGTAGGCGGCGGCCGGCGGCCATGAGTCTGCGACATGTGTGTGCCCAGTTCGTGGGCGGCTGCTCCGCCGATGAGTGAGTACTGGTTGCGTGCCTCTGTATTTACGTAGAAAGTAGCAATGTGCGTGTAAGCCAATTTTAATGTGCTGCTGCTTGTTGTATTGCTCTGTGCCAGAGACGTTATGAGCTGGGCTAGTATAAATTATTTTTCTGCTCCAGCACTGGGCGGGCCACGGCCCAATCGGCCTTGCTGTAGCTCCGCCAGTGGCTGAAAGGAGTGTGTTAGGAAAAGCCAGAAGGCTCCATCAGAGCATGTTGTTTTTCGACATCCTTGAAATGTCTCATTTCTTCCATGGCCTTGTATAACTAATTCAAGGCGCCATGCCAAGCCATTTTGGTTTTCGTTAAAATTTGTATTTATTGGAGTTTTCTCGGTCAAAAAGGCTAAGAAATGGCCAGATGTGTCGCAACTTGCATACGGGGTTAGAAATCGTTCAAACCTGACATGGATTCCTGGACATAGAGTTTGTGGATTTGAAAACAAAATTCACGAATTTAATAAAATGTTAATAAATTGAAGAAACAATTTATGATTAAAAAGTAGTTCATGATTTTTTTTAAAAATATAGAAAAAAACAGAAGGAAAACCGGACAAACGAAAACTGAAAAAAATTTAACCAAATAGGCTATCGTTGGTTACTGTTCTATTTGAAGGAGAAAAAGAAGGTAATTAGACATAATAAGTAACTTGGCTAGTTGGTTATCGTGGTTGCACAAACCGAAGAGTTGCTTGGTTCGAATCTTGTCTGGGCATTTATTTTTTAAAGGTTTATTGAAGTGAAATAAAAGTACAAAATGGGCCGGCCCAGGGCTGAGAGTGTGTACGTACACATACCGCGTACGAAAAAAATACTTTGAAAAGACCATCATGTCCTTTGTTATGAAGGGGTATGGGCAGATCTGGTCCATCGATGTGTTTAGGCCTTGTTTGGTACTAGGGTTTTTGAGGGGATTGATAGGGATAATCCTCACAGGGATTGGGTGAAACCCCAATCTTCACCCAATCCCTTCAAATCCTCATTTATCCCCAATACACTAGGTAAGGGTAGTGTATTGGATATTGAGAAAAATGCACTAAAGCTTGGGGATTTGTAGGGAAATGTGGGGATAAAACATGTCAAATACACTAGAACCAAATAATGTTTTGGGATATGTGGGGATTTAGGGGTTTGACGGGGATAATCCCCATCAATTCCGTAAAATACACTAGTACCAAACAAGGCCTTAGGGGGGTTGTACCGAAGAAGAAGTGTTATTTTCAGGTCAGGGCCTCTGAAAATTTTGATACACATATGATTTGTCTCATGTATAAGTACTTATTTTCGGGTCAATAAATCTGTAGTAGAAGTAACTAACTAGCAACGGTTTTGTAAGTCTTATTAGTATTTGAGAGCTCTGTTTGTCGTGTTCGTTGAACCCTAGCTTAATTTTACAGCTTTTTTCGTTTGGGAACGATCATGAATTCATGATTGGAGATAAACTGTATTTGTTGGCTGCTGAAACTTGAAAATCGAAGTATATAGGAAAAGGGCAACTTGTATTCATGCAATATTTATTACTGTACTTTCTAGTTGCTCACTGAGAATATAATATTTCTTTGATGCAAGTAGTTCTGTACTATGAACTTGGTACCTTTTTGTAGCTCATTTTATTATTTACTTGTTTAACAATTAACTTCCAACTTTATCATTAAATTTCAGAGATGAGGAGCTTCTCACTTATATATAAGTCAAGTGAAAAGGCATGCATCTTTTTCTACTTGTGATGGGAGTTTACTCCTACGCGGCCGAGCGTTCCATCACAGGGCCTCGTAAGTGGCCGGACTCCCCGAAGGGCATATTGAAGACCCAGCACTACGAAGAGAAGAGCCGACCAAAAATATCGAATACCAACTTCTGCAACGTTCGATGCGCTCAAGGGCTGCTGATGGAGTCATACGAGGGTGGCTCGCCAACAAGGAGCCCGACAAAAGGCCCGGCGTTAGGCTCATGAGGCTAATCATATACCCAACGAAAGAAGGGAGCCCGGAGGAAGGGATAGATATCTCTGGATCATCTTGGTCCCCAGGATGATCACAGCGGCGACCTAGATCGCACCTCTCTTTGTAAAACCCTAGGCCCCGCCACGTATATATGGGGGGCTAGGAGACTCTCATTCCAATCTATTCCCATTGAAATAACTATGGATAGACTCATAAATCTCTATGTAACCCTCGCAGGAGGTATACCCACAATGAATAAACAATAACAAGGAGAACATAGGGTATTGCTCCATCATTGAGGCCTGAACCTGGCTAAAAAACCTGTGTAACCTCCGGTCTGTGACTTCTAGCTGTGCAAGGTACCCAACCAAAGGATATGACGGTTTTCTGCAGCGTCAAATGTGCGTAGGGGTAAAGTCAGTGCAAGCGGCCTTGACCATGACCACCATTATCATCAAGCTTGTAAGTGGAGCGACATTTGTCTCCTAGAAGGTGAATACAGAAGTACTAATATTTTCTCTTGTATGACATTATTGAATAATATAATAAAAATGATAGTGTGAATCACTCAGTGGAGAGTACTTCTCGAGGTGTCATTCGCTGCAGCAGGGATTCACACGCGAGGATATGCTCCCAGCCCCCGCGTCGCCCTCCCGCTAGGGCGGCTCGGGTGGAAACCCTAGCCCCCAGCCGCCGGGCACATCCAACCTCCTCCTCCCCTCCGCCGCCGCTAGAGGAGGTCGCCGGGCGAAGCCCCAGGCGGCTGATGGCGGCGGCGGAGGCTCTCTTCTTCCCTCCCGTGCCAAATCAGGTGAGGCGGGTCACCCATGGCGCCGGGGCGATCTCCCCCGATCTTCGTCGCGGCGGCGCGGCGGCGCATCTAGGCAACGGCGCAAGGCGGCGGCGTGGTGCTGGACGGGGACGGCGGAGCTGCTAGGCTCCGAGGAAGATTTGGTGGCGCCGGTCGTTCGATGGGCTCGCGGTGTCATGGCGGCGCTGGTCGCGGTGGCCTGCGGCTCGGCCTGTTGACGGCGGCTTGATCCCGGGGCGGCGGCCCTGGCAGGTGGCGGCAGGTGAAGCTCAGGCTTCCCGCGACGGCATGGCGTGGTGATGTCCCTATCCAAGGCGGATCTGCATCGCCGATCTCGTGGTTTTGCCGCGGATTGGTTCAGATCAGAGACGGTGACGAGTATGCGCGATCATCTCGGCGGCTCTCGCGGTTTGGCGAGGTGGGCTGAGAGCCCTCTTCCCAGGCTCCAGTGGTGGCGCATTCAGGCAGTGGCTGGTGCGTCAGGGCTCCTACGGTGGCACTGTTGTTGCGGTTGGTCGCCGGATCTAGGCGGCTAGATCTGGGGCTTTGAAGGCGGTCGAGACAGTGCACAGGTTGTCGGGTGGATTTCTTGGGACGGATCCGGGTGAAAACTTGGTCTTCGGTTGTTGGTCGAAGCCGGTGATGACGATGCCCTTATCATCGTTTCCTTCGTGAAGGCATCATCGAGGTGAAGCTCCCAACCCCACCCAATACCTCCGGGGGAAACCCTAGATCAGCTGATCAGATGACGGCGGCATTCATGTGTCGTTACCCCCTTGGGGGCGGCATTCTTGGAGAGGCACTCGGGCTCGAGGGACCAGCGGATGGATTCTTCGGTTGAGCGTTATTTATTTCTACA
Source organism: Secale cereale (assembly GCA_902687465.1). Classification (NCBI taxonomy): domain Eukaryota; kingdom Viridiplantae; phylum Streptophyta; class Magnoliopsida; order Poales; family Poaceae; genus Secale; species Secale cereale. The sequence continues at coordinate 6,782,075 of LR738713.1, read as the reverse complement.
TATTCATGGCGACGGTTCTTGGCGGCATGGGGCAGCGGAGGCTTGGCGTCAGATGTGTGGCGATGGACACGCGCAGGAGGTCGACGTTGTCTGGCGTCGTGGTGGCGTCGACGGCAGAGAGGCCTGACAAGGTCGATGCGTCAGTACATGCTTTGAGGATGGATCGAGGGAAGACGGAGGTGACGGCACTTTGCAGCGTGTGCGTGTGGTACTCACTGAGAGTGCGCCGGACCGGAGCGTTACCCAGTCCCGCCTATGTGGCTTGGATGGGGCATCCGGCGTTAGATGTTAGGCTTTTGTGCGATGTCTGTTTGGTATTTGGCCCGGACATTCGGCACCCCTTCATCAAGAGGAGAGGAGTAGCGACAGATGTCGTCTAGATGGTGGCCTCGGGCTTACTGTTGTATTTCTTTGTAAGGTCTATGTGAATAATAAATAATATGGCCGCATGCATCTCCCAGATGCAGAGGCCGGGGGTGATTCCTCCTTTTCAAAAAAAAAAAAACTCAGTGGAGAGGCCGGGGGTTCAACCTCCTTTTCATAAAAGAAATGATGTCATGTATCTTCTTTAATAAAGTTTGGATTACATATCACGCGTTCCATGTGGTAGGCCATGTATCTTTCTCCCCTTTTTTTATACAGTATAGAGGCAACCGCTCATACATATGCGCCATCCCATGAACGCACATGCGCACACCCTACCCCTATGAGCTTCTCCGAGAGACTGAGCCGGCATATCATCTTGAGATTTACGAAGTCACCGTCGACACCTCGTCGTCGATGGAAACATCTCCTCCCACTGAAAGTGCATCGCCGGAAATTCTGAAATAAATCCAGGAATAATGCGCGAACTAGGATTTGAACCTGGTGGGCTGGGGATACCCCTGTCCCTCTAACCGTCCAGCGACAGGTTGGTTCACATCTTTCTCCCCGTTACATATCACATAAATGTCTGGGCCAACATTATCCTTTTTTTGCGAAAACACCGTATTCAGCTTCCACTTGACGTATCTAAACGGACTGAGCTTTGAGCAAACTTCCATGCAAAAAATTATCACCCCTTGAACCTTGGTTTTCCCCAAACGTTTTCCCATTCACTATTGGAATTTTCGTATAGGCCAGGTGCCAGCATCTTAGCCGAGAGTCAAAACACGGGCACTCAGCAAAGTAACAGACGCACGGAGGGCCTCTCGGCCACAGGCGCATCTCGGCAAACCTAGGATATTGCCGAGAGTAGACCTCGACAAACAGACAACACCCGACAAAGGCACTATTTCCAGAGAGCCATGCAGTGCCCGCACGACAATGTTTTGCCACATGGCACATCAGGAGGCTTTTAACGACACGGTCATGATTTGGCTTCTTTACCGAGAGCGGCTCTCAATCAGCAACAGTTGCTGATCTGATAGTCCAATTGCATGAAACTTTGGTGTTCAATATTAAGAACATGTATTAATTTTATGATCCAACCGTACTTGTACCTAGTGCGGCTCTCAGAATAGCAATAGTTGCCGAGAGTACCTCTCGGTAAAGATGAGGCTCCCATCAAACTTTAGTCCCACCTCGCACGGAGACAAGCAACGTAACATGTTTAAAAAGTGGGATAGTCCAGATGCAGTAAGCTCCGGTCTTCATTACACTCATTTTAAGAAGATGTACCATCACTTCGAATCTTCACTTGTTTCGGGTAGAGAAGATTCAAAGTGGTATGCCATCTTCCTAATGGCGGGTCCCAGCGCTTTTTATTAATTCAATTATTATTATTATTTTTGAGTCATTTATTGCTCTACAAGGGTTTTATTGTCGAAAATTGCAGATCAACAAGGCGGCAGATAAAATCATGACCGGAAGCGGAATGGGAAATCTTTTGTGATGTCCTTACGACATGCCTAGGCCTTGCGCAGACGAGGAGGGGCATGTCATGCCACCGTTTGACAAAAGTACCTCAGTGGCGTGTGTGATGCAACCGTTTAAATCCTTGGATAATCGTACGATGCTTGAATTGCTCGAGATTTGGCACGGTGTCATCACATGGCCCCTGTAGGGTGTGGTAAAAGTTTGGGAACGTTTCGAATAAGCCTCCCATGAGGCCACTTGTAAACCGCACCATCTCCGAGCTAGTCTGTGGGAATCGAGAGGGAACGTGTCCGATTTGTGGAGGAAGTGCGGGTCCTGTTGCTCCATTGACCACGAAACTTCTCGTGCTCCCAAAGGTGCCATCGCATGACACGTGCCACGCCCCCGCATTTTTTGGAGCCTCGTGCAATATTTGAGAAATTTATTGCTTTGTTAGGGTTTCATCGCCGAAATTTTTTTATCAGCAAGGCGGGACTTGAAAATGATGGACATAAGCGGCATGGAAATCCTTTGTGATGTCCTTTCGGCATGCCTAGGCACTAGTGCAGAATCGGGCCTTAGTGCCAGTTCTTAAGGGCCTTTAGTGTCGGTTCAGCAACCGGCACTAAAGGGTGGGGACTAAAGTACTTCCCCCTTTATCATTATATTTGAGTGACCAACAGGAGCCCCCCACCCCGCGGCCCCCACACCCGGACCATGTGACCGCCCTTCCCTGACTGGCCGGTGCCCCCACCCTGCGGCCCGCCCACACCAAGCTCGTCCCTCCGGTCTACTTTTGGTGAGCTCCCCCCTCTCCATGATTGGATGTATGTATAGATGGATGAATATTTGGATGCACACATAGATGCATAAATAGATGGAAAGATGGATGCATAGATAGATGGATGACTAGTTGTATGGATTGATGCTATGTAGATAATTTTTGATGATGTTGCATGTATGGATGCTATGTGTTGATGTAAGTATGGACTTTTTGTTGTTTGCATCTATTAGGTTCTGTTGTTTGGATGGATGCTCTGTAGATAATTTTGTATGATGTTGTATGCATGTATGCTATGTGCGGAAGTATGAATGGATTTTTTGTTGTTTCATCTATGTAGATAATTTTTATGATGATTTATGTAGTAGTTTTATCTAGTAGTGGGACTAGTAGTTTTCGTAGTAGCTTTTTGTAGTAGTTTTGTAGTAGTTTTTATCATGAGCGAGTAACGACCATTTTTAACAGGTGCGAGAGATGTTTTCAGAGGAATGGTATCGATTGTTGTCGTATGTTGCGATATACATTTGTGACGCACGATGGACTCACCCAACTTGACCATCACCGAAAGTCAAAATACCCGTGAGAGAGTGTATATACTACCACCAGAGAGTGTGTCCACCATATATATGTGAGAGAGTGTCGATGAGAGTTGTTATTGGAGGAACAAAATTGACTTTTGCCGATGGCGGTCGATCTGGGCGAGTTCGTCCAGTGATATACATTTGTCACGCACGATGGACTCGCCCAACTCAACCATCAAAGAAAGTCGATATATCCGTGAGAGAGTGTCCATCATGATTAATTTGCATAGAACTAATGTTTGATGTTTGATTATTATGCTATTTTTTCCTTGTATGATGAAAGGTGTTAGCATCGATCGATTTCGCGGCTATGGCTTCCTCCGACGATACGACTTCCATTAGAGTCAACTCCCCGGTCAAGGAGAAGCGCGGCGAGGACCTTTTGGTGGCGCTCATTGAGAAGAACCCGTAGCTGATCCTAATAAATCATTTTGAGGATCTAGCCAAGAAGAATCTGCCAGCTAAGGAGAGGAAGGCCCCACCACGTAAGGAGTATGACGCCTGGTGCCATTGAGTCCACCGTCCTTCATTCCCGACGACGCTTGGTCCTCTACTATGGGGGATGCCCCATGTGCTTTGACTCCACAATCACCGGATTCACCGACTACACCTCGGAGTAATCCACCTGGATAGTTTGGTGTTGATTTAGTGATATAGTCATGTAGCTGCTGATATGGACTTGAATTGGCACTTGCGATGCTTTTGATTGGATGAGTAATCAATGCTTACGTGGATTATGTATGATGTGATATTTTAACCATGCATTTCTTCTCTGCCTCTTTCTCTCTTTCTTTGTAGATGAAGTGGTATGCGGTGTACAGAGGTAGGTGTCTAGGAGTCTACGATTCATGGTCTGAATGCATTCAACAAATGCCTCGCTACGCAAGGCAGCTCCCACGACTCGTTCAATAGCAGAGAGAAGGCAGAGTATCATTACAATCAGTATGTGCTTAACCAGAAGAGAAAATCTAAATTAAGCTTAGGCAATGGTGCAAGCCAGAAACGGCTTATCAGGTTTAGTGGATGGAAGAACTCGATAATTCTCCTTCTATTCATCATAATTGTGGTGTTTCTTTTATCATGGGGTCGCATGTAGACATGCAGTGACCAATTTATTGTTTAGTAGGTAGGCACATGTACTAAAGAGCTACTATGTGATTTCCAATAAAGCTTTTCTGAACTATCGATATATTGCTTATGTCAGTTTGTTGTTAGACTTTGTGACTTCAAATGCAAGTTTGTGTCTTGTATTTCTGTTTTTGCTGCAGGAACCATTGGAAAAGCGGAAGAAAAAAGAACTGGCAGCGAATCTTTACCGAGTGCAGCTGTCGGTAAAGTGGCATGCGCTGGGACCAGCTGGCAGTCGGATGTGGCAGTTTTGCCGAGCGTGGCTCTCGGCAAAAAACTGATGGAACCAGCGAGCGTGAAGTCACTTTATTTTGCCTAGAGATACTATTTGGCTCCTGGCAAACTTTTTGCCGAGTGCCCGCATTCTTTTTTTTAGAACGAAGACGCTAGAAGCGTTCGGCTTTAAATTAATAAAGCCCACATCATAGGCAGCGATCCAACATAGTGATGTCTACACACGCTTCTACTCTTGTAGACTATGTTGGGCCTCCAAGCGCAGAGGTTTGTAGGACAGCAGCAATTTCCCTCAAGTGGATGACCTAAGGTTTATCGAACTCAGGGAAGTAGAGGTTGAAGATGGTCTCTCTCAAGCAACCCTACAACAAAGATACAAGAAGTCTCTTGTGTCCCCAACACACCTAATACAACTAGGAGTTGTATAGGTGCACTAGTTCGGCGAAGAGATGGTAAAATATGGATGATAGGAGTGGCAAAGCAAAGTAATATAAATCTGTAATAAAAAGTGCAGCAAGCAAACAAGTGGTAAACGTGAGCACAAATGGTATTGCAATGGTGGAAACAAGGCCTAGGCTTCATACTTTCACTAGTGGCAACTCCCAACAACATTAACATAATCGAATCACATGATATTTCCCATAAAACATGCAAAGGGGACGCACTCGGAGGTCATTCCTTCGTGGTCAAGAGAGGACAAGAATTATGTAGGGCTACAAAAGCACACCTCAAAGTTCGCAGTTCTCAATCTAAGGATTTCCCAATGTCACCGCGGCCATCCAAAGAGAGTCCCACAATCACCACAACATATCTAAAGGATAGTCAAAGACAAGCACCAAGAGACTCTCAATCTTCAATCAACACACAAGAGAGGAAATCACTCATGAAAATACTTTTCTAATCCATGTCCAATAGACCGCTGTCACCTTGGTCTCGGGGATTATACTAGATAAAGACAAGTGAGTACATCAATCCAATACATAGAGGAAGGGGAAATATCATGGGATCACCCTAGATTAACATAGCCTATGATCACAACGAAGATCACATCATGGGAGAGACAATTGACCACATAGCTACTGGTAAGAACCTCAGCCCCGAGGAGGAACTACTCCCGCATCATGGAGGGAGGAAGCAACGTCGATGGAGATGAATCCGGGGGCACTTCCCCGTCCCGGCAGGGTGCCGACGCAGGAATTCTGGTCCCCCGAAGCTTGATGGCGATGGCGGCGGAGATCGGAATTGCGTCTGGAGAAAAGGGGTCTGGAATCAGGGTTTCCGCGACACGGTGTAAATATATGCCAAAGGGGGGCATCAGAGGGGGTCATGGGTGCCCAGGCGCCCCCCCGGCGCGGCCAGGGGGGGTCGCGTGGGCAGGCCGCCTGGAGCCCCTGTGGGTCCCCTCCGGCCCTACTTTGGCCGCATGGAAGCTTCCGGAACGCTGATTTTTTATATAATTTTTCTGGATTTCTTCTGGCAGTTCTCGTAATGTGAAAACCTGAAATACAAAAACAGCCGAAAACAGAAACTGGCACTAGGGTGCACTGAGTTAATAGGTTAGTCCAAATATGATCAAAAGTGTATGGATGTGTATAAATAACATAGCAATATCACCCAAAAGAGGCATGGAGCAAGCATAAATTATAGATACGTTTTGGACGTATCAACATCCCCAAGCTTAATTCCTGCTCGTCCTCGAGTAGGTAAATGATAACAAGAATAATTTCTGTGGTGACATGCTATTAACCATATAGGACTTTTTCATAGTCATATGACAAAAGCTTACTGAGACAATGAATCTATAGTAATTAAGTTGCCTCATGAGAAAATCACAAAGAACTGAAAGTTTTACAATATGATATTGAAACATCAAATAGATTTGTAATAAACATGATGTGCAAATATGATAAAGTGATATCTAGCTTGCCCCTTTAGTGAAGCAAAACATAAATGCAGGGGCACCTCCAAGGTTTAAGTGATGACTAGATACAATGATTTCAAAATAAACGATATCACAATCATGCAAAAGACAATGCTACTTTGGGACAATGCACATTACACTCAGAATGAAAATCATGCTCTCAGTAGTTGGTGCTTTTAAAAGAAGGTGGAGACTCTCGAACCGTGGCTTTTGTTGGCGAGGTTGAAAACCCGTAGTCGGAAACAAAGACAAAACATGTACCAGAGCTCTTGGTTTTAAAACAGAGGTAATAATTTTTTTAGATCATGCATGTTTCGTCAACAAATGCTAGCAGACAACTCAATCACTTCTTGAGATGGACAAGTTTTGAGGAACGGCTCCCGAATGAGGACGATCACATCCTCTTAATCTCCTTTGTTTATCACTGCCAAAGTTTTCTGATTTCTCATGAACAAAGCGTGAAGGAGGGTTTGTTTGTTATATTATCTTTTTGAGCCGGGCGCACTCAATGCCAGTTCCTTCTCGTATTATGGGTTTGCACATTATACATGCAATCCCGGGGTGAAGCTTGTCCAACTTTAAAAGATCATGAATTAACTACTACTTCCTCATGAACTTAAAACAGAGGCACAAAATAGGAATGCTTTTTCTTTGAATAATTTCGAGATGGTACATGCAAGTCTCCGTTAGGAATGACAGGTAAATACCATGTAGGAAGATATGGTGGACTCATATGGCATAACTGGATTAAAAGGATGTGGATGCACAAGCAGTCAGTCCGCTTAGTACAGGCGAAGGTTAGCAAAAGACGGGGAGCGACCAACTAAGAGAGCAATGACGGTCATAATCATGCAGAGCGACAAAGCAACATTGAATCAGGCACGGAAGTTATATCGCTACTCAGAAACAAAAGATCATCAAGGCTTGACAGACTTTCTTTACAGTCTTAAATATGCGTGAGCATACGCCAAGTCAATCAAAATAAATTCTTTGAAGGAAGATATTACTAAACCATACCACATCATAGGCAAACAAATTATGTTGGTACTCCAATAACACATTGGGAACCCCCCCCAGCTATTTGAGACTAACCATAAGAAAACATGAACTACTAAGCGCCATTATGCACGTAGCATCTTTATCATAGACATATCAACCAATGCAACGGAAGCAAACTCTCTTAATAAGATAAACATGATAACTAAAGAGAGTTCAAGCAACCAACTAAACAAAAGCTCTTTAAAGAGATAAGCATGAAAGTTAAGAGCTAAGCATGATAGTAGCTATTAAAAGACAAAGAACACACACAACAAAGATAGACATGCAAATTCTATGTTATGTTCTAGGTAGAAGTGGAGCGTGTTTCTCTCCCACATAAAAAAAACTGAGTTCCAAATCATTATGAAAAGCTAAAGAAAACTAAAAGGAAAACTAAAACAAGACGCTCCAAGCATAGCACATAACACATGAAGTGATTAAAATATAGTGGAACGAAGGACGAACTGATAATGTTGATGGAGAAGGGGATGCACGGGGGCATCCCCAAGCTTAGACGCTTGAGTCTCCTTGAATATTTCTTGGGGGTGCATGGGGGCATCCCCAAGCTTGAGCGTTTGAAACTCCTGAATCTTTTTATCATCTTCCCTCGCACACTTGAGAACTCCCTTCATACATAACTCATCATAATCTGATTAGCATGGTTAGTACCCATAATAAAATAATTGTTCCTTGCTGGAAATAAAGATATTATTGAAGTTCTACTGTTTCTCAAGATTGCCAAAAGGTTTTTGCAAATAAAAAGCAAGCTCTAGATTTGCAAAATGAAGGAAAGGCAAAACAGGACAGAATCTGTGAAAAACAGAACAGCAGGTAGTAAATGATTTTTCCGGGGCACTTCTGCAACTCTAATAAAAAAACTCAAAACATACGCACGAAAGACAATTATATAGAGCACGCTGTCGAAAAAATTCAGACCAAAAAGATGATCTGGTGATTTTATACGAATTTTTCTATCCAAGTACAGAATCTGTTTCCTGGACAGCACGTCACAACTTTTGAACTTTCTTGCAATCAGAGGCTAAACTTGGCACAAAGCTGAAAAATAAAGATACAATGATGTTGCTACAGTAGTAACAAACATCAAGACCACTAAAACTGAAAGTAAACATAACAAGGGTTGTCTCCCTAGAGCTCTTTTTTTATAGCCATAAAGATAGGCTTAAGACTTTAATGATGCTCTCGTAGGAATAAGAGCTGAAGAACAAAAGAGAGCATCAAGAAGCAAATACCAAACACATTTAAGCCTAACATGCTTCCTATGCATAGGAATATTGCAATAGAATAATTCATTGAAGCACAAAGCAACTAGCATAGGAAGGCAAAACAAGCATAACTTCAAAATATTCACCATAAAGAGAGGAAACTTCTTATTATTAAGATATTTAGAACCAAGTCTCCCTCTCTCATTATAAATTTCAGTGGAATCATGGATGAACTCAACAATATAAGCATCACGCAAAGCATTGTTACCATGATCCACACGCAAAAAGGTACTCTTACTCTCCACATAAGCATAATCTTTCTCATTGGTAATAGTGGGAGTAGGACTATCATAAACAACTTGAACACTATAGATTACTTGTGTATTAGGAGGGTGGTGTTCAACAAGGGAGTAATTCCCTCCATGATTATGACAAGTTTCATAAGGATAATTTCTCCTTATGTCATAGGTACCTTTATAATCACTATAGGTTGGAGTTATGACATCATCATAGTAGAGAAGAGCATTATCATTGCTAGCAACTATATTTGTAATCATGTTGTCTTTATTCTTACTAGCAAAAGAATTATCAATTATCACATCACTAGTGGGTAAAGGGTTTGCAATCCTATAATCCCAAGCTTAGAGCTTCCCATATCATCACTTTCAGAGTTGGTACCAAAAAGATTTTCAAGATCATAAGTAGCATTATCATCATTTTCCCAATCACAATAAGTAACATGCATATCATAATCAAAATCATCTTCAATAGTACCTAAGGACGTATCATCAAGATGATAATTAAGGCAATAAACTTCACCTTCTTCTTTAAACTTACAATCGTTAGGATAAAAGTTGATGGGAGGAATATGCTCAAGCCAGGTTGATACCCATTCTTCTTCTTTCTTGCTCCTCTTCCTCCTCCTCTTCTTTTTCTTCTTCTTAACCTTAGGAGGTAGTGGTTGGAGATGAAGCTTCTCCACATATCCTGGTTTATCATTAGAAACAATAGGGGAAACTTGGGAGAAACTCTCCTTTTTATTAGCAGAAATATAAGAGACATTTTTATACTTTGGTAAAGTTCCCTCGTTTATAATCTTACCTATGTAATCATTTTCATGGAAATTAACAACACAATAGAGATGGCAATTTTGCAAAGTGTTTTTTATTCCTATGGCATTAACATCTAGCCATGAAGTCTTTTCTGATAACTCTTCACACATCAAAAATAACATAAGCTCATCATAAAGATCAGAGGTGATCATGTTATCACACAACCGGTTAACAGTTATGTTTTGAAAGTTCATGCATTGAAAATTAAAGTGACCCTCTATACGGCAAAGTTCAGAAGTAAAAGGATAAAGGTCACACAATTCTCTAGCAATTTCATTTAAATCTCTGACCCAAGTGATTGTTCTTTCATGCTTATGTTGCTTACAATACTTCTCTTCTTCAATCATAGGCCTTTCACAAGGTCTATCCACTCCACAAAAATTAACATGCTTATATAAAACTTCATTTTTAGGAATTGGATCATGCATGTTGCAATCATCATGAACAATTTCATTTTCTTTGCAAGTCTCTTTAAAAGGTTTATGATACTTGATCCAATCCTCCTTAGGCATATTAAGATGTGAAGCAAAAGATTTGAGGAAATCAACAAGGAGTTGAGAATCAAGCCCAAACTTAGCACTAAACTTATTAAAACTTGTAGTTTCAACAAAGGACTTAATGCAATCATACTCATAAATTATACCTGACTCTTTACCTTTGTCGATCTCCCAATCTTCAGTGTTGCGTTGAATTCTTTCAAGGAGTTCCCATTTAGCATCAATCTTTTTGTTTGTGAAAGAACCCATAGAAGAAGCGTCGAGCAAATCTTTATCCTGTCGAGAAAGCCTCGCATAGAAATTAGTAATAATCATATCTTTGGGGAGCCCATGGTTAGGACATTTTAGCATTAACATTTTTAGTCTCCCCCAAGCTTGAGCTATGCTCTCTCCGTCATGACGATAAAAATTATAAACATAATTCCTATTCTCATGGACTTCATGAAGAGGATAAAACTTGGAGTAAAAGAGAGACTGGATCTCTTCCCACTCCAGCAGGTGAGAGTCATTTAGTAGCCTATACCATTCCAATGCTTTTCCTTTCAGTGACAAGGCAAATAATTTCCTCATGACAAACTCCCTTGATACACCTGCAAGCTTAAATAATGAACATAGTTGTGACAGATATAGCAAGTGTTCACCGGGATGTCTGTCTCCTTCATAACGATTAGCCAAAACATAATCGATAATACCAGCTGGTATTTTATAGGGCACAATTTCAGTAGGGGGAGGAGCAACCACCACAGGTGTGGGGCGTCTTCCCGCAAGCAATGATCCAATAGCACGGTTTTCCATAAACATAACTAGTGAAACTAAAAACAAGAAACGAAAAGATTTAATTGCAAGATCTAAAGATGTACCTTCAAGCGCTCACCTCCCCGGCAATGGCGCCAGAAATAGCTTGATGTCTACACACGCTTCTACTCTTGTAGACTATGTTGGGCCTCCAAGCGCAGAGGTTTGTAGGACAGCAGCAATTTCCCTCAAGTGGATGACCTAAGGTTTATCGAACTCAGGGAAGTAGAGGTTGAAGATGGTCTCTCTCAAGCAACCCTGCAACTAAGATACAAGAAGTCTCTTGTGTCCCCAACACACCTAATACAACTAGGAGTTGTATAGGTGCACTAGTTCGGCGAAGAGATGGTAAAATATGGATGATAGGAGTGGCAAAGCAAAGTAATATAAATCTGTAATAAAAAGTGCAGCAAGCAAACAAGTGGTAAACGTGAGCACAAATGGTATTGCAATGGTGGAAACAAGGCCTAGGCTTCATACTTTCACTAGTGGCAACTCCCAACAACATTAACATAATCGAATCACATGATATATCCCATAAAACATGCAATGGAGACGCACCCGGAGGTCATTCCTTCGTGGTCAAGAGAGGACGAGAATTATGTAGGGCTACAAAAGCACACCTCAAAGTTCGTAGTTCTCAATCTAAGGATTTCCCAATGTCACCGCGGCCATCCAAAGAGAGTCCCACAATCACCACAACATATCTAAAGGATAGTCAAAGACAAGCACCAAGAGACTCTCAATCTTCAATCAACACACAAGAGAGGAAATCACTCATGAAAATATTTTTCTAATCCATGTCCAATAGACCGCTGTCACCTTGGTCTCGGGGATTATACTAGATAAAGACAAGTGAGTACATCAATCCAATACATAGAGGAAGGGGAAACATCATGGGATCACCCTAGATTAACATAGCCTATGATCACAACGAAGATCACATCATGGGAGAGAGAGATAACCACATAGCTACTGGTAGAAACCTCAGCCCTGAGGAGGAACTACTCCCGCATCATGGAGGGAGGAAGCAACGTCGATGGAGATGAATCCGGGGGCACTTCCCCGTCCCGGCAGGGTGCCGGCTGATGTCTACACACGCTTCTACACTTGTAGACTATGTTGGGCCTCCAAGCGCAGAGGTTTGTAGGACAGCAACAATTTCCCTCAAGTGGATGACCTAAGGTTTATCGAACTCAGGGAAGTAGAGGTTGAAGATGGTCTCTCTCAAGCAACCCTGCAACTAAGATACAAGAAGTCTCTTGTGTCCCCAACACACCTAATACACTTGTTAGATGTATAGGTGCACTAGTTCGGCGAAGAGATGTTAAATGGCAAGTGATATGGATGGCAAAACAAAGTAATATAAATCTGTAATAAAAAGTGCAGCAAGCAAACAAGTGGTAAACGTGAGCACAAATGGTATTGCAATGGTGGAAACAAGGCCTAGGGTTCATACTTTCACTAGTGTCAACTCCCAACAACATTAACATAATCGAATCACATGATATTTCCCATAAAACATGCAAAGGGGACACACTCGGAGGTCATTCCTTCGTGGTCAAGAGAGGACGAGAATTATGTAGGGCTACAAAAGCACACCTCAAAGTTCGTAGTTCTCAATCTAAGGATTTCCCAATGTCACCGCGGCCATCCAAAGAGAGTCCCACAATCACCACAACATATCTAAAGGATAGTCAAAGACAAGCACCAAGAGACTCTCAATCTTCAATCAACACACAAGAGAGGAAATCACTCATGAAAATACTTTTCTAATCCATGTCCAATAGACCGCTGTCACCTTGGTCTCGGGGATTATACTATATAAAGACAAGTGAGTACATCAATCCAATACATAGAGGAAGGGGAAATATCATGGGATCACCCTAGATTAACATAGCCTATGATCACAACGAAGATCACATCATGGGAGAGAGAATTGACCACATAGCTACTGGTAAGAACCTCAGCCCCGAGGAGGAACTACTCCCGCATCATGGAGGGAGGAAGCAACGTCGATGGAGATGAATCCGGGGGCACTTCCCCGTCCCGGCAGGGTGCCGGCGCAGGAATTCTGGTCCCCCGAAGCTTGATGGCGATGGCGGCGGAGATCGGAATTGCGTTTGGAGAAAAGGGGTCTGGAATCAGGGTTTCCGCGACACGGTGTAAATATATGCCAAAGGGGGGCATCAGAGGGGGTCAGTGGTGCCCATGCGCCCCCCCGGCGCGGCCAGGGGGGCCGCGTGGGCAGGCCGCCTGGAGCCCCTGTGGGTCCCCTCCGGCCCTACTTTGGCCGCATGGAAGCTTCCGGAACGCTGATTTTTTATATAATTTTTCTGGATTTTTTCTGGAAGTTCTTGTAATGTGAAAACCTGAAATACAAAAACAGCCGAAAACAGAAACTGGCACTGGGGTGCACTGAGTTAATAGGTTAGTCCAAATATGATCAAAAGTGTATGGATGTGTATAAATAACATAGCAATATCACCCAAAAGAGGCATGGAGCAAGCAGAAATTATAGATACGTTTTGGACGTATCACATAGTCAGCTTACAACGAGCACGGAGGCCCAGGCCCGAGGCCACAAGTCGAAAGGTTCAGACAACCAAAGTACGCAAAGACGAGCCAGTGATACATGGCCAACCTGGCCAAGACAGAGCACGCAGGCTCGCAAAAGCAGCAAAAGGTCCACTTCACGGCGCAGAAGTGGCTTCCGGCTCCCTTGCCAAAACGTACACCTGGCGGAGGCGCTCTTGTGCTTGCTTGAGTTTCTCAGAATCCTTGCGCCTCGCCAACGGACTCCACAGCTGTAGAAATAAGTTGCATTTGTAAATGATGTTAGCCGGGTGGGTCGGGAAGATCTTCTCGATCGTGGCTTTTGTTCCTAGTAAGCCAGATGGCCCAAAACAAGGCGCCCAAGCAACTCCAGAGCACCCATTTGTTTCTGCCCCGGGCAGAGTCGAGAATGACTACGAGATCAGCAGACGACCGAGGGTCCCAGGTGACGCCAGCCGCGGACCGCACTACGCTCCAAGCAAAACGCGCCTTGGGGCAACGAAAAAATACGTGGTTTGCGTCTTCATGGGCGTTACAAATCGCACATGCGCCGGTAGCCGGGCCGTTCCGTTTGGCAATGTTTGCCGAAGTCGAAAGACGATTCCGAAACAGCTACCAGAGGAACACCTTTATCTTGAGTGGGCGTTTTCCATAGGCCTCTTGGCGATTGGAGGAATGGTCCTTGGCATAGTTTCCGATAAAGGGATTTCACAGAAAACTTGCCGGACGAAGTAAGGGCCCACGAGACCGAGTCCGCGATCGTGGACAATGACACCGTGCTGTTGAGAGACAATAGATCCGTTAGTTGCCCCTGTTCGTGGCCAGTGAGCTCGCGTCTGAAATGCAGCTCCGGGAGGGGGGGACGAGGCAAGGACCGAGGCCACCAATTGGTCCGTGTCAACGGCCAAGGAGTATAGGTCCTGGAATTTTGTCCAAAGCGGTTGGGATCCAACCCAGTGGTCAAGCCAAAATCTTGCCGAGCGCCCGTTCCCAATGGTAAACCTAGCTTCCATAGCGAAAGCCGGGAAGATGGCTTGGAGATTGTTCCAGAAAGGTGAGCCCCTAGCAACACCTTCGAAACAATTTCCATTAGGGAAAAACCGCGCATGCAGCAGGTCTACCCATAAGCCCGTCGCCCCTAGGGATAGTTTCCACCACCATTTGCACATGAGTGCTATGTTAAGTATCCTCGTGTTTGTGATCCCGAGACCTCCCAGGTCCTTGGGTCGGCACACCGAGGCCGATTTGACCATATGGTATTTGTGTTTCGGTCTGGACCCCTCCCAAAAGAAACGAGATTGTGGCGTGTCCATCTTGACATGCACTCCTTCGGCCAGGAGGAAAAGTCCCATAACAAATTGGGGCAGCGAGGAGAGGCTGGAGTTCGTGAGCACTAAGCGTGCTGCAGAGGAGAGAAACTTTCCCCTCCACGGACACACCCGTCGACCCACCTTAGTCCAAAGCGGAGCCCATCCATCAATCGTGATGCGCTTAGCATCTAAAGGGAGGCCCAGGTAGGTAAACGGGAGCTTGCCTACTTTACAATTTAGCAAGTCCGCGATGCGTATGAAGGAAATATGCCCTAGAGGCAATAATAAAGTTGTTATTTATATTTCCTTATATCATGATAAATGTTTATTATTCATGCTAGAATTGTATTAACCGGAAATTTAGTACATGTGTGAATACATAGACAAAACAGAGTGTCCCTAGTATGCCTCTACTAGATTAGCTCATTGATCAAAGATGGTTATGTTTCCTAACCATAAACATGAGTTGTCATTTGATCAACGGGATCACATCATTAGGAGAATGATGTGATGGACAAGACCCATCCATTAGCTTAGCACTATGATCGTTTAGTTTTACTGCTATTGCTTTCTTCATGACTTATACATGTTCCTATGACTATGAGATTATGCAACTCCCGAATACCGTAGGAACACCTTGTGTGCTATCAAACGTCACAACGTAACTGGGTGATCATAAAGATGCTCTACAGGTGTCTCCGAAAGTGTTCGTGGTGTTGGCATAGATCAAGACTAGGATTTGTCACTCCGAGTGTCAGAGAGGTATCTCTGGGCCCTCTCGGTAATGCACATCATAATAAGCCTTGCAAGCAAAATACTAATGAGTTATTCACGAGATGATGTATTACCGAACGAGTAAAGAGACTTGCCGGTAACGAGATTGAACTAGGTATAGAGATACCGACGATCGAATCTCGGGCAAGTAACATACCAATGACAAAAGGAACAACGTATGTTGTTATGCGGTTTGACCGATAAAGATCTTCGTAGAATATGTAGGAGCCAATATGAGCATCCAGGTTCTGCTATTGGTTATTGACCAGAGATGAGTTTCGGTCATGTCTCATAGTTCTCGAACCCGTAGGGTCCGCACGCTTAACGTTTGATGACGATCGGTATTATGAGTTTAAGAGTTTTGATGTACCGAAGATAGTTCGGAGTCCCGGATGAGAACGGGGACATGACGAGGAGTCTCGAAATGGTCGAGACGTAAAGATCGATATATTGGACGACTATATTCGGACATCGGAAAGGTTCCGAGTGATTCGGGTATTTTTCGGAGTATATGGGCCTTATTGGGCCATACCGGAATAGAGGAGAAAGGCCAAAAGGAAGGAGGCGCCCCCCCCTCTGGTCCGAATTGTACAAGGGGTGCATGTTGGAAATATGCCCTAGAGGCAATAATAAATTGGTTATTATTATATTTCCTTGTTCACGATAATCGTTTATTATCCATGCTAGAATTGTATTGAAAGGAAACTCAGATACATGTGTGGATACATAGACAAATACCATGTCCCTAGTAAGCCTCTAGACGACTAGCTCGTTGATCAATAGATGGTTACGGTTTCCTAACCATGGACATTGGATGTCGTTGATAACGGGATCACATCATTAGGAGAATGATGTGATGGACAAGACCCAATCCTAAGCCTAGCACAGATCGTGTAGTTCGTATGCTAAAGCTTTTCTATATGTCAAGTATATTTTCCTTAGACCATGAGATTGTGCAACTCCCGGATACCGTAGGAATGCTTTGGGTGTACCAAACGTCACAACGTAACTGGGTGGCTATAAAGGTGCACTATAGGTATCTCCGAAAGTGTCTGTTGGGTTGGCACGAATCGAGACTGGGATTTGTCACTCCGTATGACGGAGAGGTATCTCTGGGCCCACTCGGTAGGACATCATCATAATGTGCACAATATGTGATCAAGGAGTTGATCACGGGATGATGTGTTACGGAACGAGTAAAGAGACTTGCCGGTAACGAGATTGAGCAAGGTATCGGTATACCGACGATCGAATCTCGGGCAAGTGCTATACCGATAGAAAAAGGGAATCGTATACGGGATTGATTGAATCCTTGACATCGTGGTTCATCCGATGAGATCATCGTGGAACATGTGGGAGCCAACATGGGTATCCAGATCCCGCTGTTGGTTATTGACCGGAGAGTCGTCTCGGTCATGTCTGCGTGTCTCCCGAACCCGTAGGGTCTACACACTTAAGGTTCGGTGACGCTAGGGTTGTAGAGATATAAGTATGCGGAAACCCGAAAGTTGTTCGGAGTCCCGGATGAGATCCCGGACGTCACGAGGAGTTCCGGAATGGTCCGGAGGTAAAGATTTATATATAGGAAGTCCTATTTTGGCCACCGGAAAATGTTCGGGATTTTTCGGTATTGTACTGGGAAGGTTCTAGAAGGTTCCGAAGTGGGGCCCACCTGCATGGGGGGACCCACATGAACGTGGGTAGTGGGGGCAAGGCCCCACACCCCTGGTCAAGGCGCACCAAGATCCCCCCTTAGAAGGAATAAGATCATATCCCGAAGGGATAAGATCAAGATCCCTAAAAAGGGGGGATAACAATCGGTGGGGAAAGGAAATGATGGGATTTCTTTCCCCCACCTTTGCCAACGCCCCAATGGACTTGGAGGGCAAGAAACCAGCCCCCTCCACCCCTATATATAGTGGGGAGGCGCATGGGAGCCGCCCCCCAAGCCCTGGCGCCTCCCTCTCCCTCCCGTGACACATCTCCCTCCTCCCGCAGCGCTTGGCGAAGCCCTGCTGGAATCCCGCTACTTCCACCACCACGCCGTCGTGCTGCTGGATCTCCATCAACCTCTCCTCCCCCCTTGCTGGATCAAGAAGGAGGAGACGTCCCCGCTCCGTACGTGTGTTGAACACGGAGGTGCCGTCCGTTCGGCGCTAGGATCATCGGTGATTTGGATCACGACGAGTACGACTCCATCATCCCCGTTCTCTTGAACGCTTCCGCTCGCAATCTACAAGGGTATGTAGATGCACTCACTCTCCTTTATGCTCGTTGCTAGATGCATCTCCTAGATTGATCTTGGTGAGCGTAGGAAAATTTTTGTTTCCCATGCAACGTTCCCCAACACGAACACCCAAAAACTTGATGTTTTGCATGGTTTATCACCCATACCGCTACCACCCACATTTTTGTCCATGCACATGTGTTGTTCTTGGACAAAACTGTGCATACCAGCTCTTCTACATTACATTCGTACTGTTCGAAAATAATAGGCCATTTCGAGTGGCGCAAAATGGCTCGTGGGCGCGAGCAAGTTACCCTGGAAGCCGGATTCACGATATCCCTCGTTGTTGAAATCCATTTGAGGTGTATCCGTAGAACGACCGTACCCTGGCCATACGAACTCCGTTTGGGCTCCATGACCTGCCAAAACGACCGCAGCGAAAATTCGTATCCTTCTGTCACAAACTTCGTCTGTTTCGGAATAATTTCGGAGGCCGAAAACGGCTTGCAGAATTGAGTTTCGGATGATTTAGTGGTTGGCGTGCACTCTTCTAGCGTCTACCACCCAACCGTGAGCTCACCCACGGACAGATACTGCGACAATGACGTGCAGAACAATGTTACATGACTCTATTTCTGCACCAGCAAGCCCTACATGCTAGTCTGGATGGAAGGAGAAGCCTCTTCGGTGCACCGAACACCCAAAAACTTGCCGTTTTGCATGGTTTATCACCCATACCGCTACAACCCACATTTTTGTCCATGCACATGTGTTGTTCTTGGACAAAACTGTGCATACCAGCTCTTCTACATTACATTCGTACTGTTCGAAAATAATAGGCCATTTCGAGTGGCGCAAAATGGCTCGTGGGCGCGAGCAAGTTACCCTGGAAGCCGGATTCACGATATCCCTCGTTGCTGAAATCCATTTGAGGTGTATCCGTGTTGGAAATATGCCCTAGAGGCAATAATAAATTGGTTATTATTATATTTCCTTGTTCACGATAATCGTTTATTATCCATGCTAGAATTGTATTGATAGGAAACTCAGATACATGTGTGGATACATAGACAAACACCATGTCCCTAGTAAGCCTCTAGATGACTAGCTCGTTGATCAATAGATGGTTACGGTTTCCTGACCATGGACATTGGATGTCGTTGATAACGGGATCACATCATTAGGAGAATGATGTGATGGACAAGACCCAATCCTAAGCCTAGCACAGATCGTGTAGTTCGTATGCTAAAGCTTTTCCATATGTCAAGTATCTTTTCCTTAGACCATGAGATTGTGCAACTCCCGGATACCGTAGGAATACTTTGGGTGTGCCAAACGTCACAACGTAACTGGGTGGCTATAAAGGTGCACTACAGGTATCTCCGAAAGTGTCTGTTGGGTTGGCACGAATCGAGACTGGGATTTGTCACTCCGTATGACGGAGAGGTATCTCTGGGCCCACTCGGTAGGACATCATCATAATGTGCACAATATGTGATCAAGGAGTTGATCACGGGATGATGTGTTACGGAACGAGTAAAGAGACTTGCCGGTAACGAGATTGAGCAAGGTATCGGTATACCGACGATCGAATCTCGGGCAAGTGCTATACCGATAGACAAAGGGAATCGTATACGGGATTGATTGAATCCTTGACATCGTGGTTCATCCGATGAGATCATCGTGGAACATGTGGGAGCCAACATGGGTATCCAGATCCCGCTGTTGGTTATTGGCCGGAGAGTTGTCTCGGTCATGACTACATGGTTCCCGAGCCCGTAGGGTCTACACACTTAAGGTTCGACGACGCTAGGGTTTTAGGGAAAGTATGTACGCGGTTACCGAATGTTGTTCGGAGTCCCGGATGAGATCCCGGACGTCACGAGGAGTTCCGGAATGGTCCGGAGGTAAAGATTCATATATGGGAAGTCCCGTTTTGGTAACCGGAAAAGTTTCGGGCGCTATCGGTAGCGTACCGGGACCACCGGGAGGGTCCCGGGGGTCCACCGGGTGGGGCCACCGGCCCCAGAAGGCTGCGTGGGCCAAGTGTGGGAGGGGACCAGCCCCAGGTGGGCTGGTGCGCCCCCCTAACCAGGCCCAAGGCAAAGAGGGAAGAAAAAAGGGGGAAACCCTAGGCTCAGATGGGCCTAAGGCCCACATAGTGGTGCGCCTCCCCCTCTCTCCCCCTTGGCCGCCCCCCTAGATGGGATCTAGGGCTGGCCGCACCCCTAGGGGTGGAAACCCTAAAGGGGGCGCAGCCCTCCCTTCCCCCTATATATATGTGAGGTTTGGGGCTGCCCATAACATGTTTGACCTCTGTCGTTTGGCGCAGCCCTACCTCTCTCCCTCCTCGTCTCCCGCAGCGCTTGGCGAAGCCCTGCTGGAGTCCCGCGCTCCTCCACCACCACCACGCCGTCGTGCTGCTGTTGGATGGAGTCTTCCCAACCTCTCCCTCTCTCCTTGCTGGATCAAGGCATGGGAGACGTCATCGGGCTGCACGTGTGTTGAACGCGGAGGCGCCGTTGTTCGGCGCTTAGATCTGAATCAACCGCGATCTGAATCGCAGCGAGTACGACTCCTTCATCCGCGTTCTTGCAACGCTTCCGCATCGCGATCTACAAGGGTATGTAGATGCACTCACCTTTATGCTCGTTGCTAGATTACTCCATAGATAGATCTTGGTGACGCGTAGGAAAAATTTTGATTTTCTGCTACGATCCCCAACAGTGGCATCATGAGCTAGGTCTATGCGTAGTATCTTGCACGAGTAGAACACAAAGTAGTTGTGGGCGTAGATCATGTCAATTCTCTTGCCGTTACTAGTCTTATCTTGATTCGGCGGCATCGTGTGATGAAGCGGCCCGGACCGACCTTACACGTACTCTTACGTGAGACAGGTTCCACCGACTGACATGCACTAGTTGCATAAGGTGGCTAGCGGGTGTCTGTCTCTCCCACTTTAGTCAGATCGGATTCGATGAAAAGGGTCCTTATGAAGGGTAAATAGAAGTTGGCATATCACGTTATGGTTTTGGCGTAGGTAAGAACCGTTCTTGCTAGAAACCTATAGCAGCCACGTAAAAACTTGCAACAACAATTAGAGGACGTCTAACTTGTTCTTGCAGCATGTGCCGCGTGATGTGATATGGCCAAAAGGATGTGATGAATGATATATATGTGATGTATGAGATTGATCATGTTCTTGTAATAGGAATCACGACTTGCATGTCGATGAGAATGACAACCGGCAGGAGCCATAGGAGTTGTCTTATTTATTGTATGACCTGCGTGTCACTGAATAACGCCATGTAATTACTTTACTTTATTGCTAAATGTTAGCCATAGTAGTAGAAGTAATGTTTGGCGAGACGACTTCATGGAGATCATGATGATGGAGATCATGGTGTCATGCCGGTGACAATGATGATCATGGAGCCCCGAAGATGAAGATCAAAAGGAGCAAAATGATATTGGCCATATCATGTCACTATTTGATTGCATGTGATGTTTATCATGTTTTTCATCTTATTTGCTTAGAACGACGGTAGTGAATAAGATGATCTATCACTAAAATTTCAAGAATTGTGTTTCCCCTAACTGTGCACCGTTGCTAAGGTTCGTTGTTCCGAAGCACCACGTGATGATCGGGTGTGATAGGTTCTAACGTTCGCATACAACGGGTGTAAGCCAGATTTACACACGCAATACACTTAGGGTTGACTTGACGAGCCTAGCATGTACAGACATGGCCTCGGAACACGGAAGATCGAAAGGTCGAACATGAGTCGTATAGAAGATACGATCAACATGAAGATGTTCACCGTTGATGACTAGTCCGTCTCACGCGATGATCGGACACGGACTAGTCGATTCGGATCATGTATCACTTAGATGACTAGAGAGATGTCTATCTGAGTGGGAGTTCATTAGATGAACTTCATTGTCATGAACAATAGTCTAAGTTGTCTTCGCAAATTATGTTGTAGACCAATAACTGCGTTGTAGCTCCCTGTTTAATACGATCCTAGAGAAAGACTAAATTGAAAGATATTGTAAGCAAGGATGCGGACTGGGTCCGTAGTCCGAGGAGTGTCCTCACTGCTGCACAGAAAGCTTACGTCTTTGATGCACCGCTCGATGTGCAAACCCCTACAACGTTGTCTATGGATGTTGTGAACACCTGAGAGACACGTCCTGATGACTACTTGATAGTTTAGTGCACCATACTTTACGGCCTAGAATCGGGATTCCAATGACGTTTTGAACGCCATGGAACATATGAGATGTTCTAAGAGCTGAAATTGGGATTTCAGGCTCATGCCCGTGTTGAGAGGTATGAGACCTCTGACAAGTTCTTTTGCCAAAAGGATGGAGGAGAATAGCTCAACTAGTGAGCATGTGCTCAGAATGTCTGGGTGCTAAAATCACTTGAACCAAGTGGGAGTTAATCTTCCAGGTGAGATAGTGGTTGACAAAATTCTCTGGACACTATCACCAAGCTACTAGAACTTCGTGATGAACTATGACATGCAAAGGATGGAGATGATCCCGGAGCTATTAGCGGTCCTTAAGACCGCGAAAGTAGAAATCAAGAAGGAGCATCAAGTGTTGATGGTTTAACAAGACCACTGGTTTCAAAAGGGCAAGGGCTGGAAGGGAAACTTCATGGATGGCAAACCAGTTGTCGCTCTGATGAAGGAACCCATGGTTAAACCCAAACCTCGAGACTAAGTGCTTCTATTGTACGGGGAACGGTCACATGATAGCGGAACTACCCCAAATACATGGTAGATATGATAGCTGGAAACTTCAACAAAGTATATTGTTATTGATGTGTACCTTACTAGTACTCCTTGTAGCACCTGGGTATTGGATACCGGTTCAGTTGCTATTATTAGTGACTTGAAGCAAAAGCTACGGACTGAACGGAGACTAGCTAAGGGCGAGGTGACGATGTGTGTTGGAAGTGTTTCCAAGGTTGATAAGATCACCATCGCACACTCCCTCTATTTTCGAGATTAGTATTGAACCTAGATAAATGTTATCGGGTGTCTACGTTGAGCATGAATATGATTAGATCATGTTCATTGCAATACGGTTATTCATTTAAGTCAGAGAATAATGGTTATTCTGTTTACATGGATAATACCTTTATGGTCATGCACCCAATGGTTTGTTGAATCTCGATCATAGTAATACACATGATGATAATATTAATGCCAAAAGATGTAGAGTTAATCATGATAGTACCACTTTCTTGTGGCACTGCCACTTAGGTCATTTTGGCATAAAATGCATGAAGAAACTCCATGCTGATGGATGTTTGGAGTCACTTGATTTTGAATCGCTTGACACATGCGAGCCATGCCTCTTGGGCAGGATGACTAAAATCCCGTTTTCAGGTAAAATAAAACGGGCAAGTGACTTGTTGGAAATCATACATGCTGATGTGTGTGATCCAATGAGAATTGAGGCGTGTGGTGGATATAGTTATTTTCTCATCTTCACTGACGATTTGAGTAGATATGGGTATATTTACTCAATGAAGCAAAAGTCTGAAACGTTTGAAAGGTTCAAACAATTTCAGAATGAAGATTAAGAATCATCATAACAAGAAGATCATGTTCCTACGATCTGATCAAGGGGATATTATCTGAATTATGAGTTTGGCAATCACTTAAGACATTGTGGAATTGTTTCGCAGTTGAAGCCCCCTGGAACACCACAGCGAAATGGTGTTTCCGGACATCGTAATCGAACCTTATGAGATATGGTGCGATCTATGATGTATCTTACCGATCTACCGCTATTATTTTGAGGTTATGCATTAGAGAAAGCTGCATTCACTTTATATAGCGCACCATCTAAGTCCATTGAGACAACGCCGTATGAACTAAGGTTTGGCAAGAAACCAAAGTTGTCGTTTCTCAATGTTTGGGGCTGCGATGCTTACGGCTTCAGCCGGAAAAAGCTCGAACCCAAAGCGGACAAATACATCTTCATGGGATACCCACTGGTAACGGTTGGGTATACCTTCTATCTCAGATCCAAGGACAAAAATGTTTGTCGCTAAGAACGGGTTCTTTCTCGAGAAGGAGTTTCTCTCGAAAGATTTGAGTGGGAGGAAGATAGAACTTGATGAGGTTGTCAAACCCTCACATCAACCGGAGAGTAATGCAACACAGAAAGAGGTTTCTGTGGAACCTACGACTGTTGAAGAGGAAACTAATGATAGTGATCATGAAGTTTCGGATCAAGTTGCTATCAAACCTCGTAGGTCGACAAGGATAAGTACTACTCCTGAGTGGTACGGTGATCCTGTCTTAGATGTCATGTTGTTGGACAACAATGAACCTACGAACTATGGAGAAGCGATGGTGGGCCCGTATTCCGACAAATGGTTAGAAGCCGAGAAATCCGAGATAGGATCCATGTATCGAAACAAAGTATGGACTTTGGTGGACTTGCCCTATGATCGGCAAGCCATTGAGACAAATGGATCTTTAAGACTAAGACGGGCGTGGACGGTAATGTCACCGTCTATGAAGCTCGACTTGTGGCGAAGAGTTTTCCACAAGTTCAAGGAGTTGACTACGATGAGATTTTCTCACCCGTAGCGATGCTTAAGTCCGTCGGAATCATGTTAGCATTAGCTGCATTTATGAAATCTGGCAGATGGATGACAAAACAAGTTTCCTTACCAGTTTTCGTAAGGAAAGGTTGTATGTGATAAAATCAGAAAGGTTTTGTCGATCCTAAAGATGCTAAAAGGTATGCTAGCTCCAGCGATCCTTCCATGGACTGGAGCAAGCATCTCGGTGTCGGAATATATGCTTTGATGGAGTAATCAAAGTTTTTGGGTTTATACTAAGTTTGTTAGAAACTTGTATTTACAATAAAGTGAGTGGTAGCATCACAACATTTCTGATAAGTATATGTGAATGACATATTGTTGATCTGAAATGATGTAGAATTTCTGGAAAGCATAAAGGGTTGTTTGAAATGAGTTTTTCAAAGGAAGACCTGGATAAAGCTGCTTACATATTGGGCATCAAGATCTATACAGATAGATCAAGACGCATGATGATACTTTCAAAAGAACACACACCTTTGACATGTTTTTGAAGGAGTTCAAAATAGATCAGTCAAAGAAGGAGTTCTTACCTGAGTTGTAAGGTGTGAAGTTGAGTAAAACTCAAAACTTGACCACGGCAGAAGGAAGAGGAAGGACGAAGGTCGTCCCCTATGCTTTTGTCATAGGCTCTATACGGTATGCCATGCTAAGTACCGCACCTGATGGGTGCCTTGCCACATGTCTGGCAAGAGGGTACAAAGGTGATCCAGGAGTATATCACTGGATAGTGGTCAAATGTATCCTTAGAGGAATAAGGAAATGTTTCTCGATTATGGAGGTGATAAAGAGTTCAACGTAAAGAGTCACGTCGATACAAGCTTTACACCTATCCGGATAACTCGGGGTAGAGATACCGGATACGTATAATGGAGCAACAGTTTGGAATAGCTCCAAGTGGAACGTGGTAGCAGCATCTACGATATGACATAAAGTTTTTGCGAAGTACATAGGGATCTGAATGTTGCAGACCCGTTGACTACAACCTCTCTCACAAGCATAACATGATCAAGCCCAGAACTCATTGAGTGTTAATCACATATTGATGTGAACTAGATTACCGACTCTAGTGAACTCTTTGGATGTTAGTCACATGGCGATGTGACCTATGAGTGTTAATCACATGGCGATGTGAACTAGATTATTGACTCTAGTGCAAGTGGGAGACTGTTGGAAATATGCCCTAGAGGCAATAATAAATTGGTTATTATTATATTTCCTTGTTCACGATAATCGTTTATTATCCATGCTAGAATTGTATTGAAAGGAAACTCAGATACATGTGTGGATACATAGACAAATACCATGTCCCTAGTAAGCCTCTAGACGACTAGCTCGTTGATCAATAGATGGTTACGGTTTCCTAACCATAGACATTGGATGTCGTTGATAACGGGATCACATCATTAGGAGAATGATGTGATGGACCAGACCCAATCCTAAGCCTAGCACAGATCGTGTAGTTCGTATGCTAAAGCTTTTCTATATGTCAAGTATATTTTCCTTAGACCATGAGATTGTGCAACTCCCGGATACCGTAGGAATGCTTTGGGTGTACCAAACGTCACAACGTAACTGGGTGGCTATAAAGGTGCACTACATGTATCTCCAAAAGTGTCTGTTGGGTTGGCACGAATCGAGACTGGGATTTGTCACTCCGTATGACGGAGAGGTATCTCTGGGCCCACTCGGTAGGACATCATCATAATGTGCACAATATGTGATCAAGGAGTTAATCACGGGATGATGTGTTACGGAACGAGTAAAGAGACTTGCCGGTAACGAGATTGAGCAAGGTATCGGTATACCGACGATCGAATCTCGGGCAAGTGCTATACCGATAGACAAAGGGAATCGTATACGGGATTGATTGAATCCTTGACATCGTGGTTCATCCGATGAGATCATCGTGGAACATGTGGGAGCCAACATGGGTATCCAGATCCCGCTGTTGGTTATTGGCCGGAGAGTTGTCTCGGTCATGACTACATGGTTCCCGAGCCCGTAGGGTCTACACACTTAAGGTTCGGTGACGCTAGGGTTATAGGGAAAGTATGTACGCGGTTACCGAATGTTGTTCGGAGTCCCGGATGAGATCCCGGACGTCACGAGGAGTTCCGGAATGGTCCGGAGGTAAAGATTCATATATGGGAAGTCCCGTTTTGGTCACCGGAAAAGTTTCGGGCGCTATCGGTAGCGTACCGGGACCAAAAGGCTGCGTGGGCCAAGTGTGGGAGGGGAGCAGCCCCAGGTGGGCTGGTGCGCCCCCCTAACCAGGCCCAAGGCAAAGAGAGAAGAAAAAAGGGGGAAACCCTAGGCTCAGATGGGCCTAAGGCCCACATAGTGGTGCGCCTCCCCCTCTCTCCCCCTTGGCCGCCCCCCTAGATGGGATCTAGGGCTGGCCGCACCCCTAGGGGTGGGAAACCCTAAAGGGGGCGCAGGCCTCCCTTCCCCCTATATATATGTGAGGTTTGGGGCTGCCCATAACATGTTTGACCTCTGTCGTTTGGCGCAGCCCTACCTCTCTCCCTCCTCGTCTCCCGCAGCGCTTGGCGAAGCCCTGCTAGAGTCCCGCGCTCCTCCACCACCACCACGCCGTCGTGCTGCTGTTGGATGGAGTCTTCCCCAACCTCTTCCTCTCTCCTTGCTGGATCAAGACGTGGGAGACGTCATCGGGCTGCACGTGTGTTGAACGCGGAGGCACCGTTGTTCGGCGCTTAGATCGGAATCAACCGCAATCTGAATCGCAGCGAGTACGACTCCTTCATCCGCGTTCTTGCAACGCTTCCGCATCGCGATCTACAAGGGTATGTAGATGCACTCACCTTTATGCTTGTTGCTAGATTACTCCATAGATAGATCTTGGTGACGCGTAGGAAAAATTTTGATTTTCTGCTACGATCCCCAACAGTGCAGCCCCCTTTTCCTTCTCCCTCTCCACCTCTTTCCTTCTCTCCTACTCCGGAAAGGAAAGGGGAATCCTACTAGGACTTGGGAGTCCTAGTAGGACTCCCCACACTTGGCGCGCCCCCTCTAGGGCCGGCCTCTCCCTTGCTCCTTTATATACGGGGCAGGGGGGCACCCTAGGACACACAAGTTGAATTGTTTTAGCCGTGTGCGGTGCCCCTCTCCACAGAAACACACCTCGGTCATACCGTTGCAGTGCTTAGGCGAAGCCCTGCGCCGGTAGATACATCATATCTGTCACCACGCCGTCGTGCTGGCGAAACTCTCCCGTGAAGCTCAACTGGATCAAGAGCTCGTGGGACGTCATCAAGCTGAACGTGTGCTGAACGCGGAGGTGCCGTACGTTCGGTGCTTGATCGGTTGGATCGCGAAGAAGTTCGACTACATCAACCGCGTCACTTGACGCTTCCGCTCCCGGTCTACGAGGGTACGTAGACACACTCTCCCCCTCGTTGCTATGCATCTAGTAGATAGATCTTGCGTGATCGTAGGAAAATTTTGAAAACACTACGTTCCCCAACAGCGTCGGCCCTCGTCAACGCTCATACCCATAGGCAGCACTTCACATTTGTGGAAGTTTATTTTGAGTCTGGACATGAGTTCAAAGCTTAGTAGCAAGGCTTTGACCGTTGCCACGCTATGCTGGTCCGGCTGGAACAGAAGTAGCGTGTCGTCAGCGTACTGGAGATGTGATATCCCCCCCTGGGATAAGGTGTTCCAGCACACCCTTGATGTGTCCAGCTTCGGTGGCTTTCCGTAACATCGCCGCTAGCACATCTACGACGAAGTTGAACAGGAGCGGGGAGATGGGGTCCCCCTGGCGTAAACCACGTTTGTTCCGAAAGAAGTGCCCTACTTCTCCGTTAACCGAGACTGCAGTTTGGCCCCCCGAGATCAGCTGCATGACTCGGTGCACCCACATCGGCGAGAAACCTCTGCTGGTGAGCACTTGTCGGAGGATGTCCCAGTTGACACGGTCGTAGGCTTTCTCGAAGTCTAGTTTTAGGAGGATAGTCGGTGCGCGCGTACGTTTAAGCTCATGAAGAGTTTCTTGGAGTGCCAACGGACCCTCCAAGATGTTTCTACCGCGGATGAAAGCCGATTGGGTCCGGCTGATAATGCGGTGGGCGATCGGCGTGAGACGGGTAGCACACGCTTTAGCGCAGATTTTAAAAGGAATGTTGATGAGCGCAATGGGTCTGTACTGGCGGATGTTGTCCACCCCGGTAACTTTGGGAATCAGCGATAGTACTCCAAAGTTAAGCCTAGCGATGTCCACGAATCCACGCATGAAACCGTTACAGACGTCGAAAATAGGTTCGCGCAGCATCGTCCAAAAGCGCTTAAACATCGCCACAGGCCATCCGTCTGGTCCCGGAGCCGTGTACGTTTTCATGCTGAGGAGCGCATCGTCAATCTCCTTGGGGAGGAACACAAGTCCCAACTCGTCGTTCTCGCTATCTAAGACACGTTGGTTGGGAAGCCAAACATCCGCTCGAAGGCGTGCACGCTGGTCTTCCCTGGTCCCCATCAGCCTAACGTAGAAGTCGTATGTATGCTGTGAAATCTCCGATTGCCGTAAAAGGAGCCCCTGCTCCGATTGCAGCCTGAGGATTGCGCATTTTGGCTCTCGGCAAATTACTATTTGCCTGAGAGGTGTACACAAGGAAGCATTCGCCGAGTGCAACTCTCGGCAAAGCCTTTGCCGAGGTTTATAGGCCATTTGCCGAGTGTTTCTGGCACTCGGTAAATTGTGCGATTCGAGTAGTGATTGCCTATATGTAGCACCAAGATCTCATGAAGCAGCTCGTCCCTTAGCCGGTCAATCCTTGTCCTTTTAGTATGTGAGACGGACACTAGTACTAAGTACGCCGGCCGTACGCCGATCTAACGGAAAATATACCACCGCGTTCGTAGGGAAGATATAAAGCTAGCGATTTTGCTATTTAAGTAGGGCTTAATTAATTAACTTAACAGACTTTGCTTAGGGGGTCACAAGGAAAAGTCTAGCCCGGCTAGGTTTTCCCCATCGAAGCTGGACGAGGAGAGGCAAAGATCGTCAATAAGAACGATCGTCAATAAGTCGCCGGCAGATCTGCGCCTCAGCCGAGATCGCAAGATGATGAGTGAATCCAATCCGATGCTTGTTGATTCCTTTCAGCCGCCCTCCATACCGGAGCTCCACGCCTCCGCCGGCGACGTTCCCGGCCGTATCCTGCTCGCCAGCAGGATCTACTTCGACCGCGGCGACGAGTCCACCAGGGCCGAGGCAGCCACCAGCAAAGGACAGAAAGTCGAGATCTCGATCCGCTTCGCCGCCCCGCCGGACCTCTCCTACGTCTGCGTGCACTGCCCGGAGCTCAAGCAGGCCTATTTCGCCGAGGAGCCCCGTGTCGTCCGCTCGGAGAAGCAGTTCCTCCTGGTGCATCTGCCCCTCACTTTCGGCCCCCGATTTACCCTGTGGGAGGATGAGCGCAACGAGTACTTTCTCTACACGGCAGCGGCCAAGCCGTCGCTGCGATGGATTCCGGCTCCCAAGCCTCGTGGGGTAACCCCCGCTAAGATTGGAATTTGCTGCCCTGACGCCGCCGATGAGTGCATCCTGGCTGCTCTCTGCGTTCCTCGTACCGGTGACGGATACGAACTCCACACCTTCACCTCCAAGTCGGTTGATTGGGCTGTGAAGCCCGCTCGGTTGGAGAAACCACCCAAGAGGGAGGAGCTTCTCCCAGCTTCGGCGCACAAGGTGGTGCCTCTCGGAGGCACCATCATGGCATGGGTCCATCTTCTCAAGGGTGTTCTCACATGCAATGTCGCCACCGAGGATGATGTAGCTTCTGTTTCTTTCATCCGTCTTCCTCACCGGATGCCTGGGAACCAATCGGAATATATAAGCCCATGGAAGATCCGGGATGTCATCTGTAGTCGGGGGTCGCTCAAATTCGTAGAAGTCGAAGATTTGTATACACAGGAGGATCGTGCTCCTGCTACGCCATCTGATCCTGACATATTCTATGACGGTCTGGATTCGGACACGGACGATTTGGCCGACAGTTTGCCCAATCCACCGACCTGGATTGGTTGGAGGGCAGTCATATGGAACAAGGCTCTTTCCGAGAAGTTTTGGCGCAAAGGGTGTGAGGCTCACGTTCGTGACATATTGGTCGAGAACCCGGACCATCTTGCTTTACTGGCTCAACTAGGAAATGACATTGTCGTTCATGATTCCGCCGCATTGATCAACTTGTTACCAAATTTCCCCACCCTGAGCATCTTTGGTGATGATGTTGTTTACATGAACTCCTTGGTGAAGACAAATACCCACCAGGCTTGGGTCGTCGCTATTGACCTAACGAACAGGACAGTAATGTCATTGGCTCCTTACCCTGGCTCCGAAAAAAATCCCGACTGCCCCCATGTTCCCTCCGTCTTGTCCAAGTATCTGAATTATGCTTCCGCTAACTACTAGGCAGCTGGTTGCATTAGGCAACTGTTCAAAGACGATTTTATCTGCTTGACTGCTTCTGTTAACATGCATGTGTTCCTTCTGTACAAGCCTTTTAGTTTCTGGTTATAGCAAAACAGAATCTCATATGAATGAAGACATGATCCTGTTTTGAGATAACAGGGATTGATGTGTTGGAATGATCCTTTTTAAGATAAAGAACCTTGGGAGTGGTTAGATTGTCATGATGCGTTGCTCTTTTTCTTCTTCTTCTCAATCTTCCATTGTTCATGGATAAAAAGATTTCACGCAAGAAAATGAAAATTTCCTTCTCAATGGAGATAACAACAGCCCTTTTGCTGTCATGCATTAATATAGATTTGGTTGACTGAACCCAAGAATTTCATGGAGAAACCCCAATTTACTCCCTCCGTTCCCAAAATTTTGTCTTTCTAGAGATTTCAACAAGTGACTACATACGGAGCAAAATGAGTGAATCTACACTCTAAAATATGTCTACATACATCCGTGTGTTGTAGTTCATTTGAAATGTGTAAAAAGACTTATATTTAGGAGGGAGTATAAGACAGTGCTACGAACGAAACCCATTTTTTATTGCTGCAGCTTTCGTTACAACTTTGCAAACTTCAGATACAAATGGACCGACATTTCCATGGGACTTTTTACATACTGTTGGAGCTTATTTCTAACGTCTTATAACCAAACCTCAATCCTCAATTCATCTCATCGACTTGCTAAGCTTTCGTCTACAGTTACTTTGGTGTTAGGATGTACATCTTGCAGTCATGAGGTGCCACTGATGCAGACAGCTGCCCCTGAGCAGAGAATGACGAGTGCTGCACAACATGACGGAAGTTGTTGTGATGATGATACCCCGGAATGTGTAGTGGATTGTTAAGGATAAGCACTGGGCTGTGAAGAAAGCAAGCTTACCGCCCATAGATCATGAGCGGTGACGGCCGCGGATGCTGGAAGCCCGATGTTGGACCAGTGTGCGGTGATGGTTGCTTGGTACCCCTGCCTGTTCCATGCATAGAACCACCGCCTTTCTGTTTCCACTGAGCGGTCCGGCCCAGACCTAGAAAAATATCTCGCCGGGTTTAGTTACAGAAATCTCATCATGGAAACCACTAATAAGGTATTTGAATTGAGCAATACCTCCAAACCAGCATCGGATTGCACCTTCTTTCCCTGCACGCCTAGTCTATCTGTTCATACAACAGTAGTATGAGTACACCAAAAATCCCATACGAAGAAGTTATCATGTGCAAACACGTGTAAGAGAATGCTTGCCTTGGTTGACAGCGATGACCTCCCTATTGCTAATTATGTTCTTTGTCTGCGGGCTCATTGAGCGCACATCGCACCCGATCAGAAGAGGAGCCTACACAACTCAGAACCAGGATTGCGGTGAGGAAATGTTGAATTCCTTTTTGAGAATCGAAGCAACATTATTAAATGCACAAGGGACAAAATGGGTACCTTGGCAAGTGCCCAGATGCTGAAATGCGAGCGGTACTCAGCTTCGGACATCTTACCATTCCCAACTTCAAGCATATCAGGATCTGAGATCAGAGCAGACCATTGTCTATCGATCAGTTCCAAGCTAACAAATCGTTAAGCAATCAACAATACTGGGACACAGATTCCTTTGAAACCCTTACCGTTCCATCCACCAGGTCCAGCGTAGGAGGCCCATCTGTCATTCTGGTCTGCGCGTGATGTCATGCTGAAGTAAAAATGTAATAATATATGATCAGCCCTGCTAATTCTAGTAGCTAGCTACTTGACCAAAATCCCAGAGTTGATCAATCAGGCAGCACCTGTCCCAGTTGTCAGCAATGTCGCCGGTTGTCCTCCAGCTTTGACCACCCATGCCACGTGCCCATGTAGCAGGGTCTTCGATTCCCCTAAACAGCAAAAATATAGAAGAGTGAATCGGCAATGATTGATGTTTCTCCTTTCCATCCTAAAATGTTATCACGAGCAGACTCACTGACTCACCACTCACAGACTGAGAAGAAGATGTTCCTCCCGTATTTCTTCATCGCGTTGCTCATCCTAGTGTATCTGTATCAACCACGGCAAATTACATCACAACCTCAGACATAAGACCCATTAATTCCACTGGTCATGCCGCAGTTTGAGGTATTGTTCTACGGACCTTTCCTTGACGCTCCTGCCAGCATCGTTGCAGTTGTCGTACTTCAGATAATCAACTCCCTAGAGACGAGAACGCAAGAATTACAAGAACATTATTATTTGTGGTGTCGGTGTTGGTTTGGCATGAGCCATGAGGTAAGTAGTAATTATAAGGGGTATACCCAAGACGCGAACGTCCTCACATCTTGCTCCTCGTGATCGAGAGATCCTGGCATTTGTTTACTGCATGTTTGTGTCCTGCAATTAATACATGATGACACTTAGTTTCAGTTCATTGCCAGTTTAGCATATTTACAAATTCTAGTTTCCTTGAGCTAATGAAGAGATTACTTGCTACAGTGTGCAAACAAATTAGTGTTATTTTTATGATGAATTGGACAGTTAGCATACCCAGCATCACTGTAGATGCCGAGCTTCAACCCTTTGGAGTGAACATAATCTGCAAGGGCCTTGATCCCAGAGGGGAATGTTCTTTTATTTGGAACCAGGTTACCCTGAGAAATCATGATACAACATTATCATTACTGAAAGAAATAATATTAAGATGGATTTCTTGAATTGTATTAAAAACATAAATATATTGAAAAAGATAGGGATACGCTCAAGTTAATCTCCTTACCTGGTAATCCCTGTTCAATTCTGCCCAACAATCATCTGAAACAAGCGACGTGAAACATATTTGAGTAAAACATATACTGCTAAAAATAAGCTAGTAGTTGTGTGTTGTGTCCAACATGTCATGGGAAATATATATGGTCCAGAGAGCAATCCATACCGATGTTAACATACTTGTAGCCCAATTTCGCGAGGCCAGTGTTGATCAATGCATCAGCTGAAAGAAAGGAAAACAAGGACACAAGTGTTACCATAGTGCAATTTGACACCGTATCAAACTCATGACATTATTGTTGTACTAAGACAACAAGATCATCACGAGGTGTCGGTATTCATCCAGCACCAACAACCCAACTCTAGTGACTCAGTGGTTCTAGCACTAACTTGTTTCCTCATAGTTGTCCCTGGATCAGCATCACCGAAGGGAAGCCTTCACAAAATTTTGCTAACGTAGTACTGTCACAGAGTAGTGTTCGGCGTGACTATGCGTGTCGGAAAGCACAGAAAAATTTGCTAGTGATTGAGCCGAATGTGCATTGAAGAAGTGAAAGGGAGGTCCAGAATTGCACATAAGGTGATCCATATACATGCAAGACATAGGATTTGAGGCTTGATAATGGGGAAGGGGTTGGGTTCAAGTGGTAGCCAGTGTCCTGTCCGTACCTGTCTCCCTGATGATTTGCTCGCTGATCCCGCAGTAGAAGTGGTTCCAGCTGTTCCACCTAGCACACGAAATGTTTCCTTATCAGTCAGGATTAAGTAAGTCAGATCAGATAAAACTGGAGTAGAAGAGAAAATGGCGAGCCATGGCGATTAAGTATAGGTCCAAAGGAAAATCGCGACTCATGACGAGTCTTGTCTTTAGAAAAATGGTGGCTCACGACATATTATTGTTGATGCCACATGACATATTTGATTCTACGGCAATGTACTGTATTCACCGACCATTGAGGGCCAAAATCACGGTTTTGACCCTTTGATTGAAGATTAGCATGAACTGACCCTGTTTTGAAAATAATTAGTTGTTGCTCAGCAGTTTTGTTTCGCTTTGAATTATATAGACGAAGATCGTTGTAGATTCTGCATTACTGATGGAGGGACCGATTGATATAGTAACAAACGCTGCTGGATCAATGTGTTACTATAAATACTGGATCCATGAGAAATCTGGATAAATGCTGGAAATGGGGAAAAAAATTGGATCTACGACTGAGCAAGGGAAGCAGAAAAAAAAAGTCGAGCACCTGCATGCACGCTTCGTGCCCAAACATTTATCGTACTCACCTCAATGGCTCAATCCTTCATCTTAGCGTCAAATCTCTCATCGTA
>LR738713.1:6612468-6745311 GCA_902687465.1 Secale cereale | reverse complement strand
GGAGGAAGAGGAAAAGACAAGATGAGTTGGATGGCAGCGTAAAGGTACCCCATCTGCGGTGTCCTGCCGAGGAGCGCCTGCCGTACACGGAGCTCGCCAAACGTTGCGTTCCTGGCCGCATCGACGGGCACCCTGGCTCCTGCCACCGCCGCGACGAGCAGCACGAGCAGCAGCGACAGGCTCGAGACCCGCGCCATGCCTACCTACCTAGCTAGTCGCTCTGCTTCGGGCGCCGAGCGAGCGGAGGGTGTGGGGTGGGGGTGGTGTGATACTGGTGGCGCTGGTAAGTGACTGATGGAGATGTGTTTGATATGCGCCTTTATATAGGGCCACGCATGAGGGACTGCGGGACCACAGTTTTCAAATAATTAATGTACCATTTATTTTCTTCTAATTTTATTATGAATTTTTTTTTGTGTCTATGCACTCCTATGGCTAGACTTGTGGTCTCCATTGGGTTCGCCAACGATACCATCTACAAGATTGTTTTTTGCATGGTAATATTTAATTGTATCTTTTTTGTGGTGGAATATTTAGTATTATCTTTTTCTGTGGCGGAATATTTAATTGTATCTTTTTTGTGGTGGAATATTTAATTGTATCTAAAGATATATTTTAATGCGTATAGGTAATATCCTAATGTGCGTATAGGTAAAAATTTATTTCATACCATAAATAAATTCCAAGATACATTGCATTGGGAGACCCCTAATTCCAAGATTTCTCTCCTTTTAAAAATGGAAACAAAATCTTAGAGTTAATATCCTAATGCGCGTATAGGTAAAAATTTATTTCATACCATAAATAAATTCTATGACAAAGAAGTCAATTAGTTACACGAGAAAGAGGCCTGGATGGAACAAGAGTGGCGGATTCGCCTTAATCTGACTTTAGTTTTTTGGCAATCTCAAACAAACACCTTGCTGGCCGTCGGTTGGAGCGCACGAATCTTGGAGCAAGTCTGGTTGCCACGCTAGTTTGCATAAGTGTTCGTTCCAACCGGGCATCCATGTGAACGGATTCCCTTGCTCCCCCTTATCTTCCCAGTCTTCCCCACTCACCCACTCACAAAAACCCTCCGTCCACGTTAATTTGCTTCAGAGCTGTCATGTAAAATCCTACTCCCTCCGTCCCAAAATAAGTGACGCAAAAGTGACTCAACTTTGCACTAAAGTTAGTGCAAAGTTGAGTCACTTTTGCGTCACTTATTTTGGGACGGAGGGAGTACAATACTGCAGAAGATCCTATAGGAAAACGTAAATGACTTCCTTTGATCCGTTCAGGGAAGGCGTCAAGCGAGGCGGTTCACTCGGTGAGAATTTCACTCCTAGGGAAACCATCCCAAAAATAACCCAGCCACATTTGCAACACAAACGACATGATCGTCCATGCTACATCATCACCGGTGGACCAGATGAGGTGAGGCTAGCTATTAAAACCTTGATGTTGTTGGGAGGACGACAGTGGTGACAAAGAAGAGAAACGTAGTAGGGGAGCACAATGTTCCATTCCAGCTTCCAGGTACTTTTCGAACAGGCCGGCGATGAGCCTTGTTTCTCCTTTTAGGTTTTGTTGCTCTGAATCTCATCATTCTGTGAACTGCAGGTGAACTATGAGTTCCGCCCCATCTTCATGCTGGCTGAGCCGACGATTAGTCAATACTAGTAGCAATAGGTCTAAAGGTGCAGCTCCTTTTTAAGCTGATTAGTCCCTGTGTAGTGGTGTTTGATGTTTGGAATCTGTACTGTTTATATGCAAGAATATCCTCCATTTAATTTGCTGGGTGTTGTTGCTTCAGCCACACATCTAGGAATCAGTTTACTTTGTTTTGAGTGAAGGAGAAATGTAGTCTTACAATTTAAAACCATGTGCTGCTCTTCCCTGACCATTAAAAACTTTTCTGTAGTCCTGCCATTGATCCTCTAGCAGCTTGCGAACATAAATGATGCTTCTGTAGTCTTACAATTTAAAGCGACTCAAGATCTTTTCCACATAGTGAGATTGAAGCAATGTAATCCCACCATCATCCACCTGCAAAAAACTCCTGGTCCTAATCAGGTGCCCCCTTCCAAAAAACCTGATTCATGCCCTATTTGCAAGTCTCATGAACATCCACCTGCTAGATGCCCTCAGGCTTTTTGCGAGAGGTGTGGTAAACTTGGACATCTTGCTTCTGTCTGTGTTGAGTTTCTTCCTTGGGAATGCATGGCACCGATGTGTGCGTTTCAAGCTAGAGGGCAAGACTTTTATTATATTCATGATTCATGCACTGCTAACCAACATAAGGAGAGGGCAAATAATATTGTTGTTACCATCATGGAAGGGAAAACATCTACACGTCAGATGGAACTAGATTTGAATTCTTATCTAGCCACTGATTGGCGCTGTTCTGCTCATGCTATATGACCAGGAGTTTTTGTGGTGCGCTTCCCTAACCCTCGTGCAGTTGCACAGATCTGTTATGTTGGGAGAGTTACTCGCAAAACTAGTGGGGCTATAATTCATGTTACTCGCTGGTCATCCTCAGTTGGGGCCAAAGGTGTGATGGAAATGGCCTGGATCAAAATTAGCAATGTTCCTCTTGACAAAAGAAGTGAAAAACATCTGGTATATGTGGCATCTCTGGTTGGGGTTCCCCTTGAAATAGACCCAGCCACTCTGCACCGACCGGCTTCTGCTCGGGTCAGGTTAGGGTGGAAGTGCAGAATCCTTCCAACCCTGATACAAAAAACAGTGATAAAAAAGTAAAAACTACTTTGACTCCTGGAGCTTAAATGGGCAGTGTGTCTACTGGGCTTGGAGGGAAATCTCCTTACATTCCCCAGGGAGGCAAAGCGGATCCTATTCGGGAGTCACAGGAGAGCGTGGACTCTGATGATTCCCTCCACAATACCCTCCTCACTGAAACTATGGCTCAGGAGATGATGCAGGAAAAAGTAAGATTACACACTTAGTTTCCTCCAGACCCTTGTATGAGTGTATCAAAAAAATCTTATTCTGATGCTGTTAAAAAATGTCACCAGGCGAGAGATATGAATGACCATTATGAGCATAGTATGATGGTTAACAGCGAGTACGTGGTGGAGTCCCCCAAAGAAGAAAAGAATGAACGAATGCGTCCTACTCCTCCTCTGGTTACCGAAGAGAACCTACCCTTCAGCCTCCGCAATGTTCAGGACAAGATGGAGAAGGTTGAAAAGAGGGCTATGGCAGTGGCTAAAAAGAGATACTTAGAAGGTATGCCACAAAACACTAACTCCTTTGATACACTGTCCAATCCTGATCTTATTCTTAGAGCTGTTAAGATGGGTGTCAATATCCCTGACATGGATTTTGCTAGTGTTGATATCCCGCGAGAACTTGAAAGATTCAGGAATAAAAATAATACTAATGAGTTAAATGGGAAGCATGATATTAATGAGAAAAAAGAAATGATTCTGACTAATGAAACAGGGGACCGGACTCCTTAGACATGAATTGGGATGAGGAGAGAGATGTAGATGAGGATAGATTTACGGTGGTGAGGTCTAGAAAAAAGAAGGAAAGAAAACCTAGTATAATTATTTCTAGACCTGTCACCAGAAGTCAAAAAAAAAACGGTGTATTCTTGGCGAAAAAGACTGGTAACTCTACTTTGACTCCTAGTAGAGCTACCAGAAAAGGGGGGGCTAAAGAGAAAAAATGAACGGCCTATTCTGGAATTGCAGAGGAGCAGGTAAGAAGGGGATGACTACGTGCTTCTCTGACATTATCAGAGATCATTCCCTGGACTTCGTGGGTTTACTAGAGACTAAGAAAAAAAGTTATACCCCTAAATTTCTTAGGAATATTGACCCCTATTAGAAACTTAGTTGGAATTGGATCCCTTCTATAGGCAAAGCTGGTGGTATCCTTTGTGGTATTAGGAAAGACACTTTGGAAATTATCTCCTGGGCGTCAGGTAGCTATCTCCTTCACGCTACGATCTTTGATATAAAGCTGAGATGTGTTTGGACATTAGTTGTGGTTTATGGGGCAGCCCACGATGACAAGAAAGACGATTTTCTTGAGGAACTGAAGATCATGTGTGAAAACATTGATACTCCATATGTGATAGGGGGAGATTTTAATATTCTGAGAGATAGTGATGATAAGAATAAATGCATCCATCGATCCAAACACATGGATATGTTTAACTCTATCATTCAACATCTGAGCCTTAGGGAGATCCACATGGGTGGAGGCAGATATACCTGGTCGAATAAACAAAAACATCCTACTCTAGAAAAGCTAGACAGAGTCCTCATGAGCTCTAATTGGGAAGATCTCTTTCCACTAGCTGTTGTTCGCAAATTAGTGAGAGACGTCTCGGATCACAATCCATTGCTATTATCCTCGGACCCTATGAAAAAGAAAGTCCCACGTCAACGTGAGTTTAGATTTGAGATTAGCTGGCTTAAAATGAGGATTTTTATGCTAAAGCTAAAAACATCTGGGAGCAAAATGTTCTTTCTGATGATCCTATAGACACTCTCAACATAAAGATGAAACACATCAAAAAGTACTTCAAAGGGTGGGACTCTCATT
The DNA here is from genome assembly GCA_902687465.1 of Secale cereale. Lineage (NCBI taxonomy): Eukaryota > Viridiplantae > Streptophyta > Magnoliopsida > Poales > Poaceae > Secale > Secale cereale. The sequence goes on along the minus strand of LR738713.1, from coordinate 6,740,745 downwards.
CCTTTGGTCACGCCAGGAAGAGAAAAAAACTGATCAAAGAAGAGTTAGAGGAGATTGAGACCAAAGAGGAGTTCGGGCCCTTAGATCCAGAATCCTATGAGAAGAGGATTAATTTGTGTGCGGAGCTCAATGATATCCTAACTGATGAAGAGCTCTTTTGGCTTCAACAATCAAATGAGCGATGGCTCCTTAAGGGGGATCGTAATACTGCCTATTTCCATAGAATAACGAATGGTAGAAAAAGGAAAAACACCATTCACTCTTTGATTAACGGGGAGACGGTCATTGAAGGGACCAAGAACCTTTTAGCTCATGCTACATCCTTCTATAAGGAGCTTTTTGGTCTTGCTAGAGGGAACTTGTTCCATTTGTCTCCTGAGACTTGGTCGAATGATGAAAAGATTTCAGAAGATGACAACGCTATTCTTACTAATGTTTTTACTGAAGAGGAGGTTAAGAAAGCTTTGTTTAGCATGGGGAACAATAGGGCCCCCGGCCCGGACAGCATTCCGGCTGAGTTTTATAAAACCTGCTGGGAGTTTGTGAGAAAAGATATTATGCGGCTTTTTGAAGCCTTTCATAATAACACTCTGGATGTGGCGAGGTTGAACTACGGGGTGATTACTTTGATACCTAAGATAAATGGGGCGAAGAAAATTCAACAATATCGCCCTATCTGCTTACTTAGATGCCCATACAAGCTTATCACTAAGGTGTTGGATAATAGGGTAGCTATGTTCACGGACAAGCTGATTAGTAAGCATCAAAATGCCTTCATTAAACACAGAAGTATTATGGATGGTATCCTCACTCTTCATGAAGTATTGCATCACACTTATCGTAAGAAAAAAGTGGGGGTTGTTTTGAAGTTGGATTTCGAGAAAGCATATGATAAAATCACCAGGGATTTCCTGATTGAATGCCACAAGAATCGGGGGTTCTGCCCCACGTGGTGCGGATGGGTAGAAAAAATACTCCGTAACGGTACGGTAAACATCAAACTCAATTAGGAAACTGGTCCGTATTTCCAAAGCCACAAAGGGTATCGCCAAGGTGACCCTCATTCCGCCTTCCTGTTCAATATAGCCGTGGAAGCCCTCTCAAAGATGATCCGTAACGCCCAGAAAGAAAAACTGTTGACTGGACTCGCTTCAGACTTAATCGAAGGTGGTGTGGCCATTCTGCAGTATGCAGATGATACGGTTATTTGCATGGAACATGACAAGGACGCGGCTATCAACCTTAAGTTGTTGCTGTATGTGTTCGAAATCATGTCAGGTTTGAAAATCAACTTTGAGAAAAGTGAAATCCTATGTATTGGGGGGGATGATGACACGAGCTCCTTTTATGCTAATCTGTTTAATTGTAGCATTGGCCATTTTCCCATGAAGTACTTGGGAGTGTCTGTGAGCTTTTCTACTCTTCGCAGTCAAGATTGGGATTTCCTAAATGAAAAATTCCTGAAATGTTGTGAATCCTGGATTGGAAATGCAGCCTCTTCGGGGGGCATCTAATTCTTGCCAACACTTCCCTCATGGGCTTTGTTTATTACTACATGAGTATGTTCTTGTTGGCTAAAGGGGTGATTGGGAAATTAGACAAACATCATAAACGCTTCTTCTGGCAAGAGCATGAAGGGCGTAAACGTTACCATCTAGTTAAATGGTCCAGGATCTGCCGTTCGAAAGATAATGGGGGTCTGGGAGTGAAAGACCCGCGCAAGCAAAATATCAGTCTCCTTACCAAATGGTGGTGGAAACTGGAAACAGAACACGGGCTATGGCAGGATGTGATACGTGCCAAATATCTGAAGAAGGACACGATCACTTCAGTAAAAACTAAATTTGGTGACTCTCCTATTTGGAAAGATATTATAAAAGTCAAGGATACTTACCTTGCTGGCCGAAAAATTATTCTCAAGGCAGGTGATCTCGCTAGGGTGTGGATTGATCCTATTGATAATGACCCCCCTTTACATAGTCGTTTCCCTGTTCTTTTTGCCATTTGCAATGAGCAAGAGATAACAGTGGCTAAATTCGGAGAGGGTGTGAGGCCCGATTTCTTCAGGAGAGGTCTGCATTCTACATTGCTGGAGCAATGGAGAGAAATACAGACCATTGTGGGATCTTGGGCACTTTCTAATGAACCGGACCAGGTTAGTTGGTCCCTGGGGGTAGGAAGAACAAATTTACCACCAAATCCGTTTATGAATATCTGGAAATTAATATGGCTGGGTGCAATTATAAATGGATCTGGCGGGCTAAGATTCCTCTTAAGATTCAAATTTTCATGTGGCAACTCTCCCAGGATGCCATCTTAACTAGAGATGTTATGAAAAAAAGAAAATGGATGGGGAACCCTTCTTGCTCTTTTTGTGATGAGAGGGAGACCTCCCAGCACCTGTTCTTCACTTGTCCTGTGGCCAGGGTTGTGTGGAGAACTGCAGGATGTGTCTTGGGCACTGATGTATGTCCTAGTAATGTTTGGCAATTCTTCTCCTGGTGCTATGTTTTCCTACCAGATGGGGAAAAATTCTACACTTTTTGCTTAGCTGCTATATGTTGGGCGATGTGGAATAGCCGGAACAGTACCACCTTTGAATGTAAAAAGATGCGATCTCCTTTTGATATTGCTGGGCAGGTCTGTTGATGGGAGAGGATCGCGAAGCTATGGAGCGCGGGGCTACGATGCTGAAGGCCAACACATCGAACATGATGCGACTTTGTGCTCCACCAGGCGGATCGAACTAAAATAGAGTAGAAGTTGGAGGTGTTCGAGACTTCCTGGCGCATCTAGCTGGCTGTATGTTGTTGTTTTAGTCTATTGCTTCAACGTGCTGCGATTTGGTTATTTTGCTCCTGTGTGAGCCTCTAGATTGTCCCCTAAGTAGATTTGTATGTTGGGTTGCTTCCCTATTTGATCTAGTAGACTTGTTTAGTGTATTTTGGTGTTGCTGGGTTTTTGCCCCATAGTAAACTGCCCGATGACGGGTTTTATTGTGGGTTTCCCAGTGATGCTTTGAACTCGCTTTTCCCCTTTCTAGGTCTCCTTACTATGGTATGGAACTGATGTATTTCCGTTATGAATTTAATGGAAAGGGGTGATGCCCGGTTAAAAAAAAATCCCACCATCATCGTCTCTCAACAGCTTGATGTTCAGAATGACATCAACCACTCATAAATCCTTCATCTCAAAACAACGAGATAGGAAATCCTTGACCTCCTTAATAACATTCAGATTTGTTTTGAAAATCAGTATGTCATCAATATACAATCAAAGGATAACTCCCTCGCCTCCACCATGGCGATAGTACACACTGCTTGTGTGCTTGCTTAAGTCCATACACAGACTTCAGCAACTTGCACACTTTTCCTTCCTGACCATCTACAACGAACCCATATGGTTGTTCCATATAAATTTCCTCGTCCAACTCTCCATTTAGGAAAGCAGTCTTAACATCCATTTGATGAACGAGAAGACCATGTGAGGCAGCCAGTGAAAGTAGGACTCGAATAGTGGTCCGCCGAGCCACAGGTGAGTAAGTATCAAAGACATCTTCACCTTCCTTTTGGATATAACCCTTGGCCAGGAGCCGTGCTTTGTACTTCTCAGTAGTACCGTCAGGCCTAGGTTTCTTCTTTAATACCCATTTGCACCCTATAGGTTTGCACCCATAAGGACGATGAGTTATCTCCCAAGTTTCATTTGGCAAGATGGAATCCATCTCACTATGGACCGCTTCCTTCCAGTAGTCAGCATCTTCAGATGCTGAGGCCTCTGAAATTGAACTGGAAGTGTCATCTATGAGATACACAAGAAAATCATCACCAAATGACTTTGCAGTCCTCTGTCTCTTGCTCCTAGTAGGAACTTCATTGTTCTCCTCCACGGGATTTGTAAAGTGTTTCATCGAAATGGTAGGTCCAGTAATTGTAACTGATTCTTGTTTCGATGAACTAGGCATCTCCTGATTAGATGAGGTAACCATATCCTTGATGGGAAAGATATCTACAAAGAAAGTCGCATCATTTGACTCCATGATTGTACCGACATGCATGTCAGATACCTCAGATTTTACAACCAATAATCTATGACCAATGCTATGAAAAGCATATCCCGGGATAACACAATCACAGTCTTTGGTCCAAGCTTGCGCTTCATTGAGATTGTTACATTGACTTTTGCCAAAAAAAAACAGGTTCATAGATAAGAGAGTTTTATCCTTTTATTCTCCCATTCCTCGAATGGAGATATCTCTTTGTTCTTTGTGGGAACTCGGTTTAGAACATGACATGCAGCGAATATCGCCTCCCCCCACCATGCCTTAGAGAGACCTGATGTGACACCCCGAGACCGTTGCGCCAGGTGTCAGCCAGTTATTCGTCGCCGTTGCCATGTCATCCGCTTGCGTGTGCAACTTTGCCTTGTCATCATGTGTGTGCATCATCATGTTTTCAAACTTGCATCCGGCCGAACCCCCTCGTCCTTTCCGTTGTCCGCTCTGAGCCCAGGCACACTCACACGTGCCCGCGGTGCCTCTGAATATTTATTTTATAAGTGGCCGAAAAATGTTCTCGAAATGGGGTGAATCTTGGCGTGTGGTCTTATTATAGTGTAGACAGACCGCATGCCAAATTTCATCGCGTTCGGAGCTCGTTTGATAGCCCAACGGATAAATATAGCGACACTAGTCGCCGGTTAATTCGTCGGACGTTTTCGATCTCCGAAAACCCCCACGGGCCTATCTCCTCTCCTCTCATCTTAGCCCACACCCCTCTACAAAACCCACTAGGCCCAGCCTACTCCCCCTCCGCTCCGGTGCCGTTGGATCGTGATCCGGTGGCTTTGAAATGGCCTAAAACTACCCCAAACCCTAATCCCTAGACCCACCTGCCTATTTAAGCACCTCCCCCATGCCATTTTTGGCCTTCTTCCTCCTCCTCCTCCACAATTTCCGTGCGCAGCCAACCAGGCGCCGCCACCTCACCCTCTCTCTCTCCTCCCACCGCGCGACCCTTCGGTGCCCGGGGCAGGCCCGCCCGGCCCGCGGCCGCCGCCGCCAGCCGCGGGCACCCGTCGCCTCTCCGGCCTCCCCGCGCCGCCGCCTCGATCTCCGCGCAGCCTCGCCGCCGGCCGGGTCCCCTCGCCCCCTCGCCGTTATAGCCGCCGGAGCGCTCGCGGCCGCCCTGAGCTCCGTCGCCGCCGCATCGGCCATAGGCCGCCGCTGCCGCCCTGGAAGGCCGCCGGCCCGGCTCCCTCCGAAGACCGGATCCGCCTCGTCCGCCGTGCCTCGAGCTCTCCTCGCCGGAGACCGGCGAGCTGCCCCGCCGCCGCTTCGTTCCCATGCGGGAGAGAGACGAGGACGACGACCAGCTGGGCCTCAGCGCCCCGGCCCAGCAGCCCCTCCAGCGCCCGACCTCGTGGGCCCAATAGCACCGGCCGATCCGCTGGCCCCAGGCTCGGCCTAGCACGCCCGGCCTGCCCAAGCCCTTCTCCTCGACCTGGGCCGAAGCCCACCTGGTGAGCGTCCCCGCCGGCCCTATCCCTCGCCCCGTGCGTATTATTGCGTAATGCGCCCGTTGTGTTTTTTCCTAAGTCCAAAACTGCTAAGTCCTTTTCTGTAATAATTATATGTGTACTTTGCATGGCTGTAACTTTTTGTGTGCTTATCCAAATGATGCATATGATAAGTCAAAATGATCGTGGTGATATGCTCTACACTTTGTTCCATTGTGCCATGCTTGTTTGACTTCATCTTGATGCTCTAATCTCTGTTGCAAGAGTGCTACTTGTTATAAACTGCTGTTACTTGTTAATTTGATGCCATGTTTGAGATGTGATAACTTGGTACATGTTTATCCAAATGGAGCATATGATATGTCAAAATGTTCATTATGAAGTGTACTACATGATGGCTGCTGTAGCATGCTTGTTTGAGTTCATCTTGCCGTGTTAATCTTAGTTGCAAAAGTGCGTTTGGCTGTTAAGTGCTGAAACTTGTTATGAGATGCTGATTTCAATTGCTATTTGCTATTGATGTGTTTGTCCTCATGCCACATGTCTAGATGTTTTAGAAGAACCATCATATGGTCTTTGCTGTGGTGCAATCTACTTTTCATGATATGCCTTGAGGTGACTTAAACAAGCTTGTAAACATGCCATGTTGCTGTTGCTGTTTTATACTTAGTGAAAAAACTGCTAAATCTGGAATCTGTTATAACCTGATGCTATGTTTGCTTGATGCCCCACTCAAATCCATGCTTGTTTTGGAGTAGCTAATGATCATGTCTTGTTGTCCATGTTATTGTCTATCCATTCATGCCCTTACTTGATCATATGACCTGCTGTAGCTTATTTATTTCTTGCTCTCAAGTTGCTATAAATTATGCCTGTCAGACTTTTATCAGCATGATCAATTTGGTGTAGCTTGTTGTTATTAATCCATGCCTCCTATGGAGTTGTTTGTTGTAGGATATGTCTACTACATGTCCATGCTCTTTATATACTTAATGGAGTTGATATGCTTGTTGTTTTGTGCCTCCGTAGGCAGCATCGTGATGATGTTTTGCCTTCCTAGATTTTGGCTAAGTCTGGATAATTTTATTGCAACTTGCCTTGCTTGGTTAATTATGTTCGAGTAGGTTTTTGGGTGTGTTCTAAGTTCATGCTTGTTAAGTAACATGTCTATTTCACATCCATGCCTCTTGTTGCCATGTTTGAGTGTTGTAGCATATTTTTACCTTGATCCAAAGTTGCTATGTGGCTGTTAACTTCAGCTTGTTGTTATATCTTGTTTCATGTGTATCTTTTAGTTCGTTGCTCCGTTTTGAGTGTGCCCTACATGAAACTTGTGTGATTTTGCATGTAGTAGCATAATATCATGTTTTTTTTTCATGTTTGGAGTGTGTTTGCTTGATGTTTGGGTGCATCTTGCACCGTTGCCTTGTTTGTCTTCTTTTGCTCATATCTTCTAGGCCGTAGCTCCGAATTAAACAAACTTTATATGAAACTTGACTAGAATTTCGTGTAGATCATCATGGTGCATGTTAACCTGCTGTTTAACAACTTTAACATAAGGTTTGTTCATATCTGGACTAATTTCAAATTATGCATATGAGGGCTTACCGGATTTGTTATATGTAGTTTCCGGCCTCATTTGAACTTGTTGTTTGGTGTTGTTCTTGTGTGCTTCATCCCTTGCCATGTATTGCATCATATATAGACTTGTCTTGCATCATACTTGGTTGAACATATTGTCATGTTTTTGAGTGGTTTGTTTACCGTATTGCTTGCTTCTTCTCGTTAGTGCTTGTTCCGTTGCGATCGCGAGGATTCGTTCGTCTACACGTGGTTCGTCTTCAAGGCTTCTTCTTCGTCTTCTTCATGGACTCATTTCTTCTTCCTTGCGGGATCTCAGGCAAGATGACCATCGCCTTGGATACCTTTACTATCATTGCCATGCTTAGTTGTCTCGATGCTATCGTTACATGTCGCGCTACCCATCTTTATTGTCAGCCCCTCTCCTTGTTGCCATGAAACCTCTAACCTTTGAGACCTTCCCAGCAAACCATTGTTTGGCTAGGTTACCCGCTTGCTCAGCCCCTCTTATAGCGTTGTTAGTTGCAGGTGAAGATGAAGATTGATCCATGTCGGATCTTGTTGTTGAAATATCACAATATCTATTATTATTATTAACACACCTATATACTGGGCATGGGTAGAAGGCTTGGCCTTTTGCTCGGTGTTTTGTTCCACTCATGCCTACTTAGGAGCCGATAAACCGGCATTATGTTCCTTGATTTTGCGTTCCTTACATGATTGGGTATATGGGAACCCCTTGACAGTTCGTCTTTGAATAAAACTCCTCCAGCAAGGCCCAACATTGGTTTTAATTTCCTCATAATAACAACTTAATTAATTTGCATAGGGAGTTAGCGCTACCCGTGGATTCTTCTACATAGCAGGGGGGCCAGTGCTGATGGTGTTGGTCCCAAACGGGGGTCCTGCAGGGCCGCCTTGGGGAAACCCGAGGTATCTGGTATAACCTGTAGCATCGCCCATCCGGTCGTGGCCTGCACTACTAGGAAAAGGTCTATAGATAGGATTGTTACTAATGGCGCACCAGACATGCGGTGCGCCATTAGTATATACTAATGACGCACCATGTGTTGGTGCGCCATTAGTATCCAAATACTAATGGCCCACCGTTGATGTGGTGCGCCATTAGTAACAATTTTTTTTTCACTAATGGCGTACCACATCCACGGTGCGCCATTAGTAATTTTTTTTCAAATTTTATTTTTATTTTTTTTATTTTATTTTCAAAACTACTAATGGTGCACCGTGGGAGTGATGCGCCATTAGTAGTTAAACTTACTAAAGGCGCACCACTCCCACGATGGGCCATTAGTATTTTTTTTTCATATTTTGTCAAAAAAATAAAAAAAATAAGTTTCTCATGTAATATGTGGTCTACTTATTCGGAAAATTTACAAATATGAATTTTGACTTTATTTGCAAAATATCTCTGGAATTTAGTAAAACGGGCATAACTTTTGCATACGAACTCGGATTAAAAAGGTTTTTATATGAAAAATCATCTACTCGAAAAGTTACATCCGATTATAACGGGGAAGCTCATTAAACATTTTCAAAATCCACAAAAACCTAACAGAAAAAAAGTTACGGGGCTTTTAAGATCTAGAGGCAAAAAAATTCAAAAAATGTAAAACTTACTAGTGGCGCACAGTTTGCTAGGTGCGCCACTAGTAACAGAAAAAAATTATAAAATTTTCGAAAAAAAAAATTGATTTTTTTTCCAAAATATGATACATAATATGACCGGGAAGTTTGAAATATATTTTCAAAATTTCATCATACTCATGAACATTAACAAACTCCTAGACATAAAGAAGGGTTAATAGGATTGATATGATAGATATATCAACAAGTGCCTGTGAAGTCAGTTGGTGTCGGGGTTGGATAGAACTACGAAGTTAAGCGTGCTCGGGCTGGAGTAGTGTGAGGATGGGTGACCTTATGGGAAGTTTGACCATAGAGTGTGATTTGACATGAGATTAAGCAAATTGACCCCATATTAAGCCATAATAACCTGAGATTAAGAAAAAAAATTGAAAAAAAATGGAAAAACAAATTTGAAATAAAAATTCTGAATGTAGTGCGCCATTAGTATGCCATAATAACTTGACCCCATATTAAGCCATAATAAGCCATAATAACTTGAGATTAAGCAAATTTGAGATTAAGCAAATTGACCCCATATTAAGCCATAATAACTTGTATGTAGTGCGCCATTAGTATGCCGAAGCACCTGGGTATATATGGCCCCCTGAGAGGCATACTAATGGCGCACTGTGCCCTATACTAATGGCGCATCTCTCGTGGTGCGCCATTAGTATACTAGATACTAATGGCGCACCAGTAGTGCGCCATTAATGGCCAAAACTGGTGCGCCATTAGTAGGCCTTTTCTAGTAGTGCTGAGACGAGATACACACGGCTACTATCAGGGTGTCGACACACCGGGAGCTCTTGCTGGACTTGTTTTACCATTGTCGAAATGTCTTGTGCACCGGGATACCGAGCCTGATCGGATTTCCCTAAGATAAGGGGTAATAATTATTATTACTTCAGCTGATCGTGAGAGCTTGTGATGGGCTAAGTTGGGACACCCCTGCAGGGTTATGATCTTTCGAAAGCCGTGCCCGCGGTTATGTGGCAGATTGGAATTTGGTAATGTCCAGTTGTAGAAAACTTGACAGAGGATCCGAAGTAAAACACACAACTGTATGAGTAACCGTGACTGTCTCTTTTCACTTTGAGAAGAGAACACGGTGGGGTTATGTTTGACTCGTAGGTAGTTCAGGATCTTTAGCGATCACTACTAGTTGCGACCGTTTGCGTAGATGCTCATCTTATTCTTGTACTCGTAAGTTATCCACCATACATATGCTTAGCCGCTGCTGCAACCTCGCCACTTTACCTCTTCCTACATATTAAGCTTTGATAGTCTTGTTACCCATGGTTATGGGATTGCTGAGTCCTCGTGGCTCACAGATACTACAACAACAGTTGCAGGTGCAGGTTTCCGATGTCTTGACGTGAGAGCGATGATCGTTGTTTGGAGTTCTTTCTTCTTCTTCTTCTTCAGTCATGGGTTAGGTTCCGGTACGGCAGCCTGGGATAGCAGATGGATGTCGTGTTGTTTTTTTCATGTTTGCATCCGTAGTCGGATGTCTTGTATTGATGATGTTGTATTCATGTGACTTGTATGTATTGTTGTATCCCCCATGTATGTATGTAATGGTACGATGTAATGATATCCATCTTGCTAAGCGCCCGAAATGCGGTTGTGCCCCAATCACGTAAGTGTCACGTGATCGGGATAAAATCGCATCTTGGGCCTGACACCTGATGTGTCGAACATGGCGATAACCAAATTAGTTAGTGTATGATTCTTTCTTTTGGCTACCCCATTTGACTGAGGTGAATGGGAAGGTGTCCTCTCATGGATTATACCATGTTTCGCACAAAAAGCATCAAATTCATTAGAAAAATACTCTCCACCATGGTCGAACCTAAGCCTCTTGATTTTACGATCAAGTTGGTTTTCCACTTCAGCTTTATAGATCTTGAAAAAGTTCAAAGCCTCATCCTTAGATTTCAAAAGATACACATGGGAATATCTAGTGGAGTCACGAATTAACATCATGAAATATTTATTTTCACCTTTTGTCAAAACACCATTCATTTGACATAGGTCTGGATGTATGAGCTCTAGTGGTGCAAGATTTCTCGTTTCCACATGTAAGCATTGACCCTCAGGGCCCTATCTTAAGTATCATGGTTTGGAAGTAAACGGTATGCTAATTTATGCGGAGAACGAGGCTAGATCTTGTTTGACCAACAACAATCAAGGTCCGCTTTTTTATTACTAATCCCAACGGCTATAGACACAACCTGCTTGTCCAGCTCGAAGCTCACCATCACCTTCCTGTAGTAAGTAATATGTTGCTCAACTAAACTATCTGTTGGCCGTCTCCTGCTCTCCCTCTATTGGATTTGGTTGTTTGAGCTCACACTGGAGCTGCTCGATGTAATGGGGACTCAGGGCTAGAATACAGAAGAAAAAGTAGAGTAGCAAGCCTCGGGTAGGTATTCCAGGCAACAAATTCCCTTCTTTTTTCACTGAACCAGCAACACATGCTAGCTCTGCTCTTTTTGATGTTCAGTTAGACAAACAAACACCACACTGTAGCCATACCCGTGCCCGCACACAGCCCACACTATTTAGGTACACACTCAATACACCCATGCAGTAACTGAACTGACGGCTGCAACATATGCAGTTCACCATCACTTCACTCATCCACAGTGAACCAACACATGGGCGCCTCCCTGGTTTTAACAAATCAAGTTAAGAACAGGTTTACACAGCTAACACTATCTACTAGTACTAATCGATCATAGATTAACATACAAAAATGAGACGACAGACTTGAAGGCAGTGTGTCCAGCTGCTGGTAATGCTTAAATTATGGTAATGTTCCCTGGCAAACGTTCGCTGGGAACAGGTGGCATTCTGAACGATTTTGATGGCATTTCTAGTTCTTTGTGGGATGGCAGTTTCTTCAGAGCGACACACTACTGGAATCTGGGTTTTTGCCATCAGCCAGCTCTTTGCCATCTGCCAACTGATGGCAAAGAACTTCTTTGCCATCTTCTTATAAAAAACAGATGGCAAAGAACTGACAGATGGCAAAGAACATGGTTGCCATCAGCCAATTCTTTGCCATCTGCCAGCAGATGGCAAAGAGGTGGAGCTGGCAACAGGAGTTGGTACCTCTTTGCTGGCAGATGGCAAAGACATGGGTTTTTTTTCAGGTAAAAAAAAACAAAAAAGAGATAATATATCGTGCACGCACAAGTCCTTTACTAGTACACTCATAAATCACTCATTTAACAAGGAAACTAGCCTAATCCTCCCAAAAAAAAGGAAACTAGCCTATATTTGTTTGGATTATAGCCCTTGCATGTGCCAAATTTTTGGCAAAACTACTAGGCCTCCATTTGGTTTGTGAACAACTGAGTTGCTGTTCATTTGAAACTAAGATTGCTAGTTATTGGTTAGATTCTAATTTAGTTGTAATGTTGAGCTCATAAAAAAGATGCATAAAACTTATATTTTCATAATAAAGAAAACTTAATTAACTATAATAAAAAATGAAATGAACATGCAAGACCATGAAATTCACGGCCGAACTAATTTAATTAGTCCAGCACATATGTCTCCGTTCATCTCTATTGACGGTAGTAATTAATAAATATGACCAACTAATCGAACTGCACAGTTTGACAAAGTTGACATCACGCTTAAAAAATACAGTTTTGCTAGAACTCATCTAGATGGGATATAATTTAGTCTCATTCATGTTTTATAGCCATTGGATGTGATGCTATAAGATGCGTGTGTGCTGACGTGGATTATATTTGTTCTTGTTTTTCAGATGAATGAGACCAAATTATGTCTCATCTAGATGAGTTCTATATATTCCAAAAATAGGACCTAGTGGAGACAAGCAGAGGAACTGGGCCGGTACATTTATTAGTATTGTGATGTGTTAGAAAAGGATTAATATGATTAATTACACGGCCATGCTGATTGCTTTTCATAACACCGAACGAACAAAGTGGAAGTTACGCCCCCAATATTTTGGCCGTCGTTTTCTGCGCCCTCGGCCCGCCAACGAATTGGTGTAAATTACATGGGCGCGCTCGGGCTGGTCAAGGCGAACCAAAGTTTTAGCGTCGATCCAAGCGACCGCCAAATCACACTCGCGAGCCAATATTTTGGCATGGGCGCGCTCGGGCTGGTCAGGGCGAACCAAACGTACCCCAAAACAGTCGATATCCAAACCCCATCGAACCCCATCGCCCATCGAACCAGACCACCCCGTCGCCATCGCCGGCCCTCGCCAACCTCGTCGCCGGCCCTCCCCCACCCCGTCGCCGGCCCTCCCCCGCCCCGTGGCCGGCCGTCCCCCGCCCCGTCGCCAGCCGTCCCCCGCCCCGTCGCCGGCCCTCATTTCATTCCAGGTGCTTTTCCTCCCCCCTGACAACTGCGATTCCCCATCTCTGATGCATAGGTACAGCCAGTGGCGGATCTAGTTCAAAGACTGCCTGCATGCGTTCATTCTTCCACATTTGATATATGTATGTAATCATGTGATCATGATTGACATTCTGTTCTTCAATGTGACAATGACATTTATTGGTTCAGAAAATGAGAACAATTTATCAATATTTTGACCTAAACCAAAATAATTTGGTAGTAATTAGTAAAATTCTTGGAAATCACAGTTCAAGATGCCACATAGATTATTCTTTTTGCCCCAAACTGAAATAGTTCAGTAGTAAGTAGTAACATTCCTAGAAGGAATTCAGCAGTACTGCATTACAATTTATAAAGGAGCACAGCAAGCCTAAATCCATAATGAGTAGTACTGGCAGGTGGCAGCACGCCGAGCAATGAGTAAGAGTAAATAGAAATTGGGGAACGAGCACAAATCTCATCAAAGGTACCTCAAATCGTGTTGGGCGGGTGACGGCTGGCCTGCTGCAGCTGCAGAACGCCGGCTACCGAGCTCCGAGCGCCGACTGCCGAGTGCGAACTCGGCTGGACGCGGTGCCGCCGGGCAGGTGCGGAACGGGCATAGTCGCCGGCGAGGCATGGATCCAGGCGGCAAGTCAGGGCAACGAGATTGGCTAGAGCGTAGAGCAGCTGCGAGGGGATTTCGGGACGCGGAGCCAGTGCGCAGCAGCTGCCCTTGGCGGCTACCACGGTCCACGGGCCGCGGCTGTGCGAACGAGTCGAGGTTGTGGTTGTTGGGCTTTTCGTTTCTTTTCTTCTGGCCCATCTCCTAATCTCTTATGAACTATGGTATATATATATATATATATATATATATATATATATATATATATATATATATATATATATATATATATATATATATATATGGGTCGAACGAAAATTCCAGGGTGGGCCGCGGCCCACCCTGTCCACCCTATAGATCCGCCACTGGGTACAACACTGGTGCACATCACTGATGTCGTTCAATAGGTAGCGGCAGAGGTGAGGGGTGTTCTTATTGAAGCCATCTCATCTTTTGCAAACAGAACCAATTCTTTGCTGACTGGGTTTACCCATGGCCAGTAATTATAGTACCTAAATTACAGTCTGTAAAACTTTGCAAACAATTGATAATTCATGCTACCGAATTGATAGCTGCAAAATTCAAATAACTATAGCCTATAGGATTTTCTTTTGAAAGGATCCTATGAAAAAAATGGTCTCGGGAATTTGGGATGATGTGGTGAACTACAATTAAGAGAAAGAAATGACACTATTATGTGCATAACGCATGTGTAACGGTGCTGCTGCTGAATCTGGAGCATCCTGTGGCTGAATCGGAAATGGACGTACGCCATGCAGTTCTGGAATTTTTTTAGTTGAATGTAGTGCTGGATGTGAGCCGTGCTGGTCTGGTCTGCTCGTGGACCGGACTTGGGCATTCCGGATTTGCTATTCACATGCAAGCTAAGCAGAAAAAAGGTCTCTCTTGAGCATTCAGGCTGCTAACGCCTCACGGGAAGGGTGGGACGGAGTGGACTGGGCATACATAGTTATATTTTCTGCTCTTGGACAGGGCGGGCCATGGCACGCTTTTGCCTGCACGTAGCTCCGCCGGTGCATACTACTACTACTACTTTCTACAGTGAGGCAAATTAACACAAGAAAGGCATGTTCTAATCCTTACATGAATAAATTTCACTTTTATTTTAGGTGCCCAAGTATACTTACGTCACACAATATGTTTTTTCCCTATAATATGTGGAATTCATCAGCTGATATTTCCTACATGGCGAAGTATCAAGTGAAAACTTGATTTCAGTGAAAATCTGAAAACTTGGATCTCACCCCGTTGGATCTATAGTGAACGGCATCTGCTAAAGGCGGAGCTCCCACCAGCAACTTAAACACATATTAGCACAAAACCCCCTCTCCTATTGGCCATCTAGGGCCATAGTCCTTGACTGTTCGTGAGATGTATTCAGCTGCCGTACGCCTGCTGCAACGAGACCTTCATCGGCAGAGACTTTCCCTCCACCGGCCTTGATGGGCTCCCCATCAGCTGCGACTCTCCCTTCAACGGTCACGCCTGTCACCATGACATGCCTTTCGCTGATCGTGATGGGTCTGACATCGGCTGCGGCTCGCCCTCTGCGGGCCGTGACTGTCTCCTTGGTGTACTCCTCACCACTAGCCCTCGATCTTGATGGCCATGCCTCTATTCAGTCCCCTGACCTCCCCTTCTATTTGATTTGAGCCAAGCCGGTGCTTTTAATTTTGGTGTAGAACAAGATGAAATTCAGAGCTTCAATGTTATTTTTTGAGCTATTGAGGGCATGAAATTCATGTGATATGAGATTTTGAGATTTTTGTATCTCTGAATGTTTAAGTTTGAGAGTTTTTTAGTGTTTGTATTGTCAATCTAAATTGTAGCAAATGTGTTATCCAAAGAGAATTGGTAACATACAGCAAATTTACAACTTATGCAAAGAACTGGCCATTAAACTCTCACGTTCATTATTCAATTGGGAGATGATTTGACCCATTTTGTAGGTTCTTTTCCCGTGCAGAAATAAAACAACCCATTATGCAGAGTATGATGGCGCGCCGAGTATGACTGTGATCTTTTAGAAATAGAAACTGCTATTTTCTGAAAGACTACAAGCTTTTGATGCTTACTGAATTTCAGAAATATGAACTGCTCTTTGCTATGCTTACTGCATTTTCAGTTCTTACTTTCTTCTATACTTATTACTAGAAAGTGTAATCACGTAGCTAGTTGCAATTGTGTTTCCATCATTATTCAGATCTGTACAAACAAGTCACTGTATTAGTCATACTAGTCAATAGCACGTGCTTTGCACGTTAAGTTACATTTTTAATTACAAAATCAAGTCACAATTTTAGTTATGCACAAATTAGTTTGGTTGTACAAATACTCAAAAGACCTTGATTTATTTTATTTTTTACAGCTTGCTTATACTGGGCACAAATTTTCCTCACGATTGTAAACACAGCTTCTCGCGGATATAAGGCACTGGTACAAAAGCATGCTAATTCCATATAAGATATTTATAGACTGTAAAGACAATATTATAATAGAATTGATAGGATTCTAATATTCCATATTCCATGGGCATTGGAAGAAGATTCTAGTACTCCATCAGCTTTAGAAATTGGTGGGACCTATCTGAGACAAGGTGAGTGCGCCATGTTCTAGCCCTTCACTCGTTGATTTGACACGGCAAAATATTTCTTGGGGAAGCATGTGAATGCAAGCGTGGGCCCATGGGTAGCAGCTTTTCTTGCAGGCTCGCACAGTGCTAGCAAATGTTAGCCATCCGATGCATTAAATGGACGGCCAACATTACAGGGATTCGCCAACATTTTAACCATTCGATGTAGCAAATGGACGGTACAGATTGAAGTGGTATGGCGGGAAACCACTGTCCAACCAAGTTTGAAAATAGCTGTACTATGGTAGTAGAGATAAATTAAAGCAAAAAATCTTGTTGCTCATCAACATTCAGCTACAAGTTTACAAAGGAGGAGCTACAAAGTCAGAGAGAAAATTATGTACATCGAGAATTAGCCAATTAGGAGGAGCTACAACTTCACACTGAATCAGATACTACCTACACGGAAATTACATGATAATTGCAGCATACTTTTGCTGGACGCGCTCCCTACATACACATACATGATATGACCACCGGTGCCGCTCGACTTCATCTCCGGAGACGGTCTAGCAAAAGCGTTGGGACCCCAGCTCGAGGTGAGCATCAGCGCCTGCGGGATATGAATGGGAGGGGATAAGCCAACATTACTAGGAAGGAGGGGGTTTTGTGCTAATGAGTGTTTAAGTTGCTGGTGGGAGCTCCGCCCTAGATGCCGTTCGCTACGGATCCAACAGAGTGAGATCCAAGTTTTCAGATTTTCACTGAAATAAGGTTTTCACTTGATACTTCGCCTTCCTACATATCCAGCATTATACTGATTACTGGTTACATATTCCATGATATGTCGACATTCTTCCGCATACCATTTTGGTAAGCATAGACGTTCCTCTTCATCCGAAAACCAGTATCACTATAGTTTTTCTTTTCTTTCTAAGAGCAGCAAAAAAGGTAAACATTTAATTGTCATTTGCTATAACACCAGTTACCCATTTTTATGTTTTATGAAGAACACATGATGGACTCCTTGGATCGGATTTATTAAGAACACAAACCATTCAGGTCCTTAATTAAACCTGTCACTATTATGAAGAACAAATGATGGACTACTTCAAAGATACAAAGCCTAACAAGACATTGTAATTTCAATTATGAAATATTTCCATTATGAAATATTTTATTCTTTAAAATAAATACAAAGCCTAACAAGACATTGTAATTTCAATTGTTTCAATTATACTGTATGTTTCTACCTTGTTAATATATGTATATCTTTGTGAATTGTAAATATTGTATGTTTCTACCATCTTAATGTATACATATATCAATATTTTTGAAGATGGTCGGGCGCGGCAACGCGCGCCTTTATGTCCTAGTATTTGTGAATTATGAGTTAGGTCCTATATTTTCCAATTATGTTATGAAAAACATCATATATATTTGCGTTGATCGGGTGGATTTAAATGTGCAGTTGGCCTATATCAATACTTAGTTTCCTTAATTTGATTCGTAGGCGTAGCGCTCAAATTTCTCTTGCTTAACTTAGGTGCCCCCGAGATGGTGTGCGGACAAGATGGACTGTTGGGAGGCGTTGGTGGATGAGTGGTGCTCTCCCCAATGGCGTGTCACCCACAACATTGCAAAGGAGAAGCGTCTCAAAATGAAAGGCGTGCCGCACCATCTAGGCAGCGTCAACCTATATGGGTACGGGAATAACTGGGTATGTGTGGTTTGCTTCATGATTCATGCAAATTCATTCTTTGTGCTAGCTTGAGTCCTTAACTAATACTATGTTCCTCTCTTTTAGTCAAAACTCAACAAGGCTCCAGTGCCAGAGCTGTTCGACCTCTATGGCATGTCCAATATTGCACCGTACAAGAAGGCCAAGGCATTCTCTGAGTCTGACCTCGAAAATGCAAATAACTTCAGCAACGTGGCCTCCCACCACAAGATGGTGCAGTACGTTAAGCAGGGAAAGGCGAGGAAAGGGCCGGACTTTAACCCGAGCCGGCCTTTTGATCCAGAGCTGGTGATGATATCTGGTGGCGGGAGGTCCCATGGCTCGTTAGCCATGGGTAATGGACTGATACGTTGTAGTAGCACTCTCCCGCAGATCAAGAAGCGCCAGACCAGCTCTGATCCTGAGATACCGTCTCGTTTACGACCAGTGGAAATCGAATTCCAGGTTTGTTATATGGACTCAGTAGCCTTTCCTCCATTACATTGTGTTTGCGACCGTCGATGATTACAATGCTAACGAGTGGTGTTGCAGGCTGCTATTGAGGCAGAGAGAGCGAAGACCCAGGCTGCTTTTGAGGAGAGGGACCGGCAGTTGGCGGAGAGGGACCGACAGGCGACGGAGAGGGAGAGGGAGAATGAGGAGAGGACGGCTAGGCTGTTGGAGGAGGAGAGGAACCGGAACGACTCGGCTAACCGGGCCATGTACGATCTCTTCGTGGTAAGTTTCTTCTGCATATTAGCTAAATCATGCACACAATGTTCCTTTCATTAGTAACTAATATGACTGACTCGTCAAAACCAAATGTGCAGTCCATGTGCGAGAAGAACGGCCAGACCCCTCCGTCGATGTCAGTCATTGCTCCGGCGGGCACGGTGAGTTTCATTTGAACGGTCATTAGTTACTAGTCTTCACATTTGAGTTGCATCATGCTAATGATACATTGGAAATAATCTTTGGTGTAGCGTAACTCCCGACAAGCATCGACCGATCCTTCTCCGTCTGCCACTGGCGCGACCGGTCCTACACCTACACCTACACCTACACCTCCGTGATGACGGTAAGTTTCCCAAGTGTTTTGCTTAATAGAGTTTTGTTGTGATGCCATGGTGTATCTACACATATCGTGCATAATGTGTGTATGTTTGAAATGCATTTTATTTGTGGGATTCGACATCTAGTTGTGTGCCTTTGGTAGCCTTCCATACAGGGAAATGCCTCCTAGTGCTTCCACTGAGCCATGGTAGTTCGCTACTGCTCCGGAACACATGGATTGACCGACATGTGTCCTTCTTTGCTCCTGTGTCTGTCCCTACGAGGAAATGTCACGCGGTGTATCACCGAAGTCCTTGTAGCTTGCTACAACTTGGTTGCACTCGCTGATGACCGACACGTGCATTGCTGGGTCATGTATGCCTGTCCCTGTACGTTTGTGCCACCTTGGTTCTATGACTAGTCATGTCGGCCCGGGTTCTCTGCCATAAGGATACTAGCGACATAATCATATACTTAGCATTTTTTTCCTCCAAAATGACTCGATATGCTTAGCTAGCTCAAAAATGACATAATAAGCTTAATTAGCTCCAAAATGACATATTTAACCTAGGATAGCTCTAAAATGACCTATATTTAGCATTTTTTCCTCCAAAATGACTTAATATGCTTACCTAGCTAAAAAATTACATAATAAGGTTAATTAGCTCCAAAATGACCTATTTAACCTAGGATAGCTCTAAAATGACCTATACTTAGCATTTTTTCCTCCAAAATGACTTAATATGCTTAGCTAGCTTAATAATTACATAATAAGCTTAATTAGCCCCAAAATGACCTATTTAACATAGGATAGCTCTAAAATGAACTATACTTAGCATTTTTTCCTCCCAAATGACTTAATATGCTTAGCTAGCTTAAAAATGACCTATTTAACCTAGGATTGCTCTAAAATGACCTATACTTAGGATCTTTTCCTCCAAAATGACTTAATATGCTTAAGAAATGACATAGTTTAGCTCCTAAATGACTTCACATGCTTAGCTAGCTTCAAAATGACATAATAACCTTACTTAGCTCTAAAATGACATATTTAACCTAGGCTAGCTCTAAAATGACCTATACTTAGCATTTTTCCTCCTAAATGACTCAATATGCTTAGCTAGCTCAATAATAATTACATAATAAGCTTAATTAGCTCCAAAATGACCTATTTATCTTAGGATAGCTCTAAATGACCTATACTTAGCATTTTTTCCTCCAAAATGACTTAATATGCTCAGCTAGCTTAAAAATGACCTATTTAACCTAGGATAGCTCTAAAATGACCTATACTTAGTATCTTTTCCTCCAAAATGACTTAATATGCTTAGCTAACTCTAAAATGACATAATATGCTTAAGAAATGACATATTTTAGGTCCTGAATGACTCATATGCTTAGCTAGCTTCAAAATGACATAATAACCTTACTTAGCTCCAAAATGACCTATTTAACCTAGGCTAGCTCTAAAATGACCTATACTTAGCATTTTTTTCCTCCTAAATAACTCAATACGCTTAGCTAGCTAAAAAATGACATAATAAGCTTGATTAGCTCCGAAATGACTTATTTAACCAAGGATAGCTCTAAAATGACCTATACTTAGCATTTTTTTTCCTCCAAAAGGACTTAATATGCTTAGCTAGCTTAAAAATGACCTATTTAACCTAGGATAGCTCTAAAATGACCTATACTTAGCATATTTTCCTCCAAAATCACTTAGTATGCTTAACTGGCTCTAAAATGACATAATATGCTTAAGAAATGTCATATTTTAGCTCCTAAATGACTTCATATGCTTAGCTACCTCCAAAATGACATAATGACCTTACTTAGCTCCAAAATGACCTATTTTACAAATATAAGTTGCATCATAATAATCTTCACATTTTAGTTGCATCATAATAATCTTCTTCTTCTAACTTTCTTCTTTCCCATTTTACAGATTTGCTTAAGATCACGGAAGCTTGGGTTGATGGAGTGCTTGTATTTAGTTTTTGTTTTGACCTTGTGAAACTTGCTACCTATGGATGAAACTGTGTAATATTGATGAAACTATGTATATGTACGGATGAAACGTGCTACTATTGGTAACATTTGTTGGATATATATATGTGTTCATGACTATTGGTAATATGTGTTGAATATGCTATATTGATCATATAAATATATTTGTGTTTGATTTTCTGTGAAAATGAATTGAGTAAGAAAAACAAAATTAAATGGGGCAATATAGACACTTTCCCATCTGCTGGCAAATGGCAAAGAGCTTTGCCATCAGCTGGCAGATGGCAAAGAAACCACGTGTCATCCAGAGAAAAAAAATTTGGACTGGCCTATTTGGGCTCGTTGCCATCACCTGGCTGATGGCAAAGTATGCAGCCTTTGCCATCAGCCAGCAGATGGCAAAGAGCCTGCAGCCTTTGCCATCAGCCCGCAGATGGCAAAGAGCCTGCATCCTTTGCCATCCGCTGGCAGATGGCAAAGTATGCCGTTATCCTTCTAACGGGGCTAACCCCGTTAAGAGGCTTTGCCATCTGCCAGCTGATGGCAAAGGCACAGGCTCTTTGCCATCAGCCAGCAGATGGCAAAGAAGCCTTTGCCCACTGGAATTTAGACAAACTATTTGCCATCTACTGGCTGATGGCAAAGCCTTTGCCATCTGCCATGGCAGATGGCAAAGTGCCAGATTCCAGTAGTGACATGGTATTTTCTTTGCAGATGACAGTTTTTAGAATTTAACCCTGGAAATGCCATGTCGCTGTTAAGAAACTGACATCCCACAAAAACTAAAAATGCCATCAAAATCGACCTGTTTCGAGCGAACGTCCGCCAGATAAGATGGTTCAAATATTATTGCGTCTGTGTCAGCAGCTGATGTAGACTTTACCCTTAATTTTGAGGACCCTGTTATGAATTTTTTTATGTAGTCATTGCTTTTTGTTTTGTGGTTTTCTGCATCATTAGTCATGCTTTTTTTTGTCGCGGCAGCACAAAAGTGGACGGCGAACATCCTTCAGAAATAACCCTAATAGTTTGATCACCTGTAATGCTTTGGACCATAGTTAACAAAGACGCTTTTCGGCTCTAGGTGATAGCAAAACGCCGAGCACTTGATTGCACTTAATGTGCGCTTAAGCATGCACTATGGTCAGAAAAGGCATGGCGGTTGCAAAATGCACAATTAACGCTTGGTGCTTTTTAAAACCTTTTTCAGACTATTCAGTTGTGCATTCTATGTTTGTGTCCTTTTAGATGCTTTGTGTTTATGTTTGTGGTGACATCGTAATACAAGCCCAGCGTTCTTGTATGCTGTCAGTGTATTTCTGAAACCTGAAATATAGAAGTTATTCCTTGATGGTGCCATTGTGAACAAAAATATAACTCTCATAGAGAGACTCTCCAGAATAGAAGCTAAGATGAGAATGGAAAGTTCATCATTGACAAAGTGCCATGGTAGCGACGATCCTTACCGTTGTATTGAGCTTGTTGATCAAAGATGGTTAAGGTTTTCTAACCATAGACATGAGTTGTCATTTGATAACGGGATCACATCATTAGAAGAATGAAGTGATGGATAGACCCAACCATAAGCTTAGCAACAGATCGTATCGCTAAGTTATTTGCTACAACTTTCTTAATGTCAAATATCCGTTCCTTAGATCATGAGATAATGTCACTCCCGAAAACTGGAGGAATACCCTGTGTGCTATCAAACGTCAATTCGTAACTGGGTGATAATAAAGGTGTTGGGGAACGTAGTATTTCAAAAAAAAAAATCCTACGAACACGCAAGATCTATCTAGGAGAAGCATAGCAATGAGCGGGAGAGTGTGTCCACGTACCCTCGTAGACTGAAAGCGGAAGCGTTTAGTAACGCGGTTGATGTAGTCGAACTTCTAAGCGATCCTACCGATCAAGCACCGAACGCACGGCACATCCGCGATCTGCACACGTTCAGCTCGTTGACGTCCCTCAAACTCTTGATCCAGTTGAGTCCGAGGGAGAGTTTCGTCAGCATGACGGCGTGGTGACGGTGTTGATGAAGTTACCGACGTAGGGCTTCGCGTAAGCAGCGCGACGATATGACCGAGGTGTGTAACAATGGAGGGGGGCCCTGCACACGGCTAAGAAATCAACTTGTGTGTCAATGGGGTGACACCTCCCCCGTATATAAAGGAGTGGAGGAGGGGACGATCGGCCCTCTCTATGGAATGCCCCAAGGGGGATTCCTAGTCCTAGTTGGAGTAGGTTTCCACCCTTCCCTAGTTGGAGTAGGAGAAGAAGGAAGAGGGAGAAGGAGAGAAGGAAAGGGGTCCGGCCCCCTCCCCAATTCGGATTGGGCTTGGGGGACACGCGCCTCCCACTTGGCACTACTAGAAAAAGGGCTATAGATGGGATTGACACGAATGGCGCACCACCTGCTGGTACGCCATTAGAGTTAAATACACTAATGGCGCACCTGGCTCAGGGTGCGCCATTACTATCATTTTTTTTCCTTTTCCAAACATACTAATGGCGCATCCAGACACAGTGCGTCATTACTAGTTGTAACTAGTAATGGCGCACCAGTCACACAGTGCGCCACTACTGTTGTTTTTTTATTATATTTTTTTATTCTTTTTTTGCAAAACTAGTAATGGCGCACTGTTCCATAGAGCGCCATTACTAGTTTAAACTAGTAATGGCTCACTTTGGCACAGTGCGCCATTAGTATGTTTTTTTTTTGCAAAACTACTAATGGCGCACCACCAGTAGGTGCGCCATTAGTAACCTGGGTTACTAATGGCGCATTTGGAGGTGGTGCGCCATTAGTAAGTGGGCACCAACAAGATATTTTGGACAGCCACTCCTACCCACTCACTTTCTCCCCACTTCATTCTCTCCACCTCCTCCTCCAAAGCTTGTCTCGGGTGCCTCCTCTTTGTCACCTCATTTCCACCATAGATTCATTCAAATTAAGTGGTTAAATTACCTTTTTTTGATAGATAAGTAAGGGGGGAAGCTATATTTATGTTGTTCTCCCTACAACAATGTGCACATGCACTTTTTATGGCCTAGCTAGATCTATGTATGTTCGTGGTGTTGCATATGTTTATGGTGTTGCATATGTGTTTGTGTTTGCAGGTGTACTGGTATTTGAAATGCGATAGTTGCCAATATTTTGCCGGAATGTTGGTTCATTTCCGTTTCGGCGATAATTTTGGCATTAAGCATTCTTTTTGGTCCTATTTTTAGGGAAAGTCATGCCAATTTTTTTCTTGGTTCTAAAATATCATTTTGCTCTACCCCGCAGGCGGCCATGGTCCGCACGATGACCGAAGGCATCGTGAATAGGTTTTTGAGCTCCGCGAAGGCCGAGATGCTTCAAAAGAACGGGACGGAGATAAGATGTCCGTGTCGAAGATGCAAGCTGAAGAGCCTTATTGCGGACCCGGATTCCGGGCAGGTGCGGGACCACCTGCTCTTGCGTGGTTTCATGGATGTCTATCGGTGGCAAGGTGATGAAGATGACTACGAAGTCGTCCATGGGGGCCGGGCAAGAAATGAGGAAGGGTAGCAAGACAACCACCGCGGCTCGGGCGGGCGAGAAGATGAAGAATCTCCAGGAGATGATCACGACGGTGATGATGTACACGTGCAGAGTCATCATGTAGAAGATGCAGGACATGATGATGACGAAGATGCCGGAGCAGACGACGGGCATGATCATGAAGATGATGATGCCGGCGGAGCAAACGACACTGGACCATCGATGGGCTGGGTGCAGGACCCTCATATTCAAGAGCTGCTTCTCAAGCAGACGGATAACGCAAGAGCTGCCGCCCGAGAGAAAGCCAAGATGGATCAACTGGAGATAGACGCGGTTACTCCATTGTATGAAGGATGCATGTCCGAGGATACCCGCCTGAAAGTAACGCTCATGGCTCTGGAGATGAAGGTAAAACACAAAATGACCGACGCATGCTTCGACGAGAACATGTCATTCTGGCACGAACGTCTTCCCAAGGGGAACAAGTGCCCGACCAATTTCGAGGAGGCGAAGAAAATTGTATGTCCTCTGGATTTACCGCACGTGAAATACCATGTGTGCATGAACAATTGCATCATTTATCGGGACGAGCACACGGAGTCTACCACAGGTCCGGTGTGCGGCGTCACTCGATACAAGAAGAGGAAGAAAGCTCCTCGAAAAGTGGTGTGGTACTTTCCGATCACTCCTCATCTGCAGCGGTATTTCGCGGACCCTAAGGTAGCAAAGCTCCTGCGTTGGCACGCGGATAGGGAGGAGAAGAAGCGAGAAGATGACGCAAATGATCCGGAGATAGATAAAAAAGACAAGATGCTAAGTCACCCTAAGGATGCGAGCTAGTGGCAAGTGTTGAACTTCGAAGACCTAGAATTTGGGAACGATCGAAGGAACATCGTGCTGGGCGCGAGCACCGATGGAGTCAATCCATTTGGCAGCCAGAGAAGCACACATAGCACCTGGCCTGTGTTTGTGTGGATGTACAACCTTCCCCCCTGGTTGTGCATGAAGAGGAAGTACATTCACATGAGTATGCTAATTGAAGGACCGAAACAACGAGGGAACGACATCAATTTGTATCTGGGGCTGCTGAAAGACGAGCTAGACACGCTGTGGAAAACGCCAGCCAATACATGGGACGCCGCAGAGAAAGAATATTTCCCTATGAGAGCCGCACTGCTCACGACGGTGCACGACTATCTCGGTTACGGATATGTCGCGGGGCAGGGAATCGAACCCAGGACCTCCCAGTGGGTGTGCTGCATGCTGACCAGTTGGTCTAGTACATGGTGTTTGAGGTAGATGGACTCTGGTGGTAGATAACATGTGAGCTCGAATAGAAAAAAAACAATACTAATGGCGCACCAGGGGGGAGGTGCGCCATCAGTATAGATGTACTTATGATGCACCAGGGGGGTGCGCCATTAGTAAGCCTCCCCACTCGACTTGTTCCCCCCTCTCCCTCTTTGTGCCATATCTCCTCCCCCCGCACTGCGCCAGATCGCCTCTGCTCCGCCGCCTCTGCTCCGCCACCTCCACTACGCCGCCGCCCCGTCCACTCCTCGGCCTCGACTATGCCGCCGCCCCGGCCTCCACTGCCCCCCCTCCACCTCATACGCTCGCCGCCCCGTCGCTCCCCTTCCCTCCCCATGAACCCTAGCCGCCCCTACTGAGCCCGTCATTGCCGCGCCATCGTCACCATCATCGTCGCCGCGCCTCGCAGGCCTCCGTCGCGGAGCTCGCACCCGCTGTGCCGCGGCAGCGGGCCACAGATCGTGCCGGCGGCGCCTCACATCTCATCCCCACCGTCTGCTCCGGTGGTGCTCGTGAGGCGCGCCCACTCCTTCCCCGGCGTGGACCCAATTGTATGAGGAGGAAACTGCCGAACGACGTCGCGCCGTACGGCCTCGGCGAGAGCATCCAACTACGGCCCAAGGACAGCACAGACACCTTGCTAATTCCATTTTCTATCCTGTTTCCATGCTTGTCTATCTCCACGATATTACCTCACTGCCATGTGTTGCTGTGGCTTGCTAACCAAATTAGTTTGTCACAATTTCATAAACTCGCAGGCCGATAGAATTAGAAATACTAGTACTGTATTAGACAGTCGGCTGTCTAATGTTGGGAAAACAAATGATATAAAAGTTAAAGTTCCCCACTCGTTCATGTCTAAGAAACCTGGTTGTGTTCTTGATTATCTTTAGGTTTATTTGCCAAGTGTACTTAATTTCTGTTCACATTTTGGATGTTTACTACCCACTAATTGCTTCCCTCTGGAGCCTTACCAGGTTGTCAAATTCCTGGTTTAGTTAGCAGTCGGATCTGTCTAGTTCTCTTTAAGATTTGTGAGTAGACATGATACGGATTTGGTCTTGTGAGGTCTGTTGGTTTACTCTGCTTCAGGTTAAACTTGTCTCATCTCTCCATGTACCAAAGGGTTAAAATCTTTAGCTGTCAATTCTAGATCATATGAAACTGCAACATACTGCAGCCATGACCTATCTTGCTTGTCTTGTTGTGGGCTCTTGCCGAATACTCTGACACTTCATGAGCTAACAATATACTAGCCTGTTTTGGTTTTTGTACCAAAGGTTAATCTTTCACTGGTGCTAGATCATATCAACTTCAGTCATTTTTCTCCCCCAAACATTTTGACTCTTAGTCGGCCAATACTCTAGCCTCTTCCGGTCCACAAAGCATGTCGACAATCTAGATAGAATACGTATATAAAATACTAGTCGCTCTCTTTCGCCGTCTTTAAAAATATATTTATTGTCTCATTGGCTGGCTTGGCTTTGGTTTGCTTTGGTTTAGGGGTGCATATACAAGTCATGTTTATTGTCGGGTAAGTAACAAGTGCATACGCAGTAACATTAACATCCACATACAGAAAGTTCGTTGTGGCATGGAATGTCAAATTGTAAATGAAATGCAAACTGCAATTTACGCACTTACATAACTATGAGTGCAGACATGCACATGCCGAAATATATTGAAAGTACTTCCTGCTTTTGATACAATATCCACTATCCTGCAGAAGTCTAGCCTAGGAACATGCAAATCTGGCTCATTTTATTGAGATAATACAGCTGGTGTTTCTCTTATATATGTGTTAACTGTTGGGTAATACTATTCATTTTTCCTTAGGTTAATATAAAAATGTCCAGTGGGCACATATAAATTCCTTTTACCTACTGTCTTGTATATATATTTGAAAATGATTGCTGCTAGATGTTAATTTGCTGGTACTGGCTAGAATTTGGCACTGAAAAGCAAAAGCAAAAGCTAATTAACTGCTGGGTAATAGCACTGGTACTAGCTAGCTAAAATATGTGTTGTTATTAACAATGGGTAATTAACCTAATTAACTGCTGGTACTAGCTAGAATTTGGCACTGAAAAGCAAAAGCTACAATTAACTGCTGGTATTAGACATGCTTGACATTATATATCAGTTTGTCTAGTTCTTGTTTTGGTAGTAGTAGTTTGCTTTGCTTATCCATGAGTATCAGTCAATTGGTGAACCTGGAGCAGCTTTTTGCTGGGTTTTATCTCCGACCATCGTGTCGTGATGATTTTGCAGGTACCCCGAGAGGCCCTTGAGTTTGCTGGAATGTCGATTAACTTCCGTTCTGGCAAATTCGGGTACTCCATATGTCCTATTTTCAGCAAAGGTCATGCTTAAATTTTCCGTGAATTTTAGCATGACTTTGCTAAAAATAGGACATATGGGGTACTTGTGACTAATGCATGGGCCGGGGTATCTTAGTAGTTAATTAAGTAGGATCAGCTGCCCCTTTATTATTGCTGCATTAAACCATAGGCGGAAATAGAGCCAAGTGATTAGGCCAAACTTAGAATTCTCCTTCCCAGATTCCTCGTCCTGGATTGCCGACGTTCCGTGCACTCTCCTGCACTTCGTGAACAACGAGTTGGTCGATGTCGCCAAGGGCAAAATCGTTCAACCGGGCAACCCTGTGTTCCACGGTACTAGGATGCCACCCAACTTGTATAGGGTTCAACTGGTTTGGGTGCTGCCAGGCTGCGACGAGTTGTTACCTCCGATTCGACCCGTCGGGGCCGACGAAGATGATGTGATGACCCTCAGTGCCTGCCTGAGCAGGCCCCTGCTTTGGCCGAAGAGCCAGATTCATTTGGGGGCGGGGGACACCACCCCAAAGACAACACCGCCAGTCGTGCCGTGATACGTCCTAAACGTATCTATAATTTCTGCTTGCTCCATGCCCTTTTTGTGTGATATTGCTATGATATTTATGCACTTCCATACACTTTTGATCATATTTGAACTAACCTACTAATGGTTGCAAAAGTGCACAATGTTCTTGTTTTACACTTTATTGTGTAGGAATTACTTGGAAATTGAAAAAAACGCAAAAGGAGTCGTATTTAAGTAGGACTCTGACTTTCCTGAAATCTGTTTGAGAACATTTTTTAAAGATGGTCACGTTCCGGCCCGAAGGCGACGTTAAAAGGAAAAAGTCTAGTTGCGAAAGTTGTGGGGAATTTCGAGGCGATGCTTCTGGATGTAAAATTCGTCCAAATCGGAGTCCGGACGGCCGAGTAAAGCCCGTTTTACTGAGGCCCAAAATCTGGTGACGGGAATCCGAGAGTCTATATAAAGGGAGGAAACCTAGGTCACCAAGGGCCACGAATTTTCCTCCTCCCGAGCCGCCGTCTTGGAGGGGAGGACCAGCACCATTGTAGCACCATCCACAAGTAAGAAGGGGGGCCAAGGAGCCGCTGCCCCCTAGGGCCGCCGCCGCCCCGAGGGCCGCCGCCGCCCCCTAGGGCCGCCGCCGCCGCCGCGCCCCCAAGGGCCGCCGCCGCCGCCTCCGTGGCTGCCGCCGGCCATCCCCTCCTCGCGGGGCTGCACCTCTCCATCAACACCATCATCAACCTCCTCCTCACCATGTCCATGCGTGAGTAGTCTTCTCCGGGGCCGAGGGCTCGTACGTGTAGCTATGTGGTTATCTCTCTCTCCCATGATGTGATCTTCGTTGTGATCATAGGCTATGTTAATCTAGGGTGATTGAAGGAAATATGCCCTAGAGGCAATAATAAAGTTATTATTTATTTCCTTATATCATGATAAATGTTTATTATTCATGCTAGAATTATATTAACCGGAAACTTAATACATGTGTGAATACATAGACAAAACAGAGTGTCCCTACTATGCCTCTACTAGACTAACTCATTGATCAAAGATGGTTATGTTTCCTAGCCATAGACATGAGTTGTCATTTGATCTACGGGATCACATCATTAGGAGAATGATCTGATGGACAAGACCCATCCGTTAGCTTAGCACTATGATCGTTTAAGTTTTACTGCTATTGCTTTCTTCATGACTTATACATGTTCTATGACTATGAGATTATGCAACTCCCGAATACCGGAGGAACACTTTGTGTGCTACCAAACGTCACAACGTAACTGGCTGATT
This sequence comes from Secale cereale, assembly GCA_902687465.1. Classification (NCBI taxonomy): domain Eukaryota; kingdom Viridiplantae; phylum Streptophyta; class Magnoliopsida; order Poales; family Poaceae; genus Secale; species Secale cereale. Next base: position 6,710,645 of record LR738713.1, on the reverse strand, counting down.
ATAAAGGTACTCTACAGGTGTCTCCGTAGGTACTTGTTGGGTTGGCGTATTTCGAGATTAGGATTTGTCACTCCGATTGTCGGAGAGGTATCTCTGGGCCCACTCGGTAATGCACATCACTATAAGCCTTGCAAGCATTGCAGCTAATGAGTTAGTTGCGGGATGATGTATTACGGAACGAGTAAAGAGACTTGTTGGTAACGAGATTGAACTAGGTACTGAGATACCGACGATCGAATCTCGGGCATGTAACATACCGATGACAAAGGGAACAATGTATGTTGTTATGCGGTTTGACCGATAAAGATCTTCGTAGAATATGTGGGAGCCAATATGAGCATCCAGGTTCCGCTATTGGTTATTGACCGGAGACGTGTCTCGGTCATGTCTACATAGTTCTCGAACCCGTAGGATCCGCACGCTTAAGGTTTTGATGATAGTTTTATCATGAGTTTATGAGTTTTGATGTACCGAAGGAGTTCGGAGTCCCGGATGAGATCGGGGACATGACGAGGAGTCTCAAAATGGTCAAGACGTAAAAATCGATATATTGGACGACTATATTCGGACATCGGAAAGGTTCCGAGTGATTCGGGTATTTTCGAAGTACCGGGGAGTTACGGGAATAGAGGAGAGAGGCCAAAAGGAAGGAGGCGTGCACCCCCCTTCTGGTCCGAATTGGACAAGGGGTGCAGCCCCCTTTTCCTTCTCCCTCTCCCCCTCTTTCCTTCTCTCCTACTCCGGAAAGGAAAGGGGAATCCTACTATGACTTGGGAGTCCTAGTAGGAGTCCCCACACTTGGTGCGCCCCCTCTAGGGCCGGCCTCTCCCTCCCTCCTTTATATACGGGGGCAGGGGGGCACCTCTAGACACAACAATTGATCTCTTGATCTCTTAGCCGTGTGCGGTGCCTCCCTGCACCATAGTTCTCCTCGATAAATATTGTAGCGGTGCTTAGGCGAAGCCCTGCGACGGTAGAACATCAAGATCGTCACCACACCGTCGTGCTGACGGAACTCTCCCTCGACACTCGGCTGGATCGGAGTTCGAGGGACGTCATCGAGCTGAACGTGTGCTAGAACTCGGAGGTGCCGTAGTTTCGGTGCTTAATCGTCGGGCCGTGAAGACGTACGACTACATCAACCGCGTTGTTCTAACGCTTCCGCTTTCGGTCTACGAGGGTACGTAGACTCACTCTCCCCTCTCGTTGCTATGCATCTGGTAGATAGATCTTGCGTGATCGTAGGAAAATTTTAAAATACTACGTTCCCCAACAGTGGCATCATGAGCCAGGTCTATGCGTAGATGATATGCACGAGTAGAACACAAGTGAGTTGTGGACGATACTAGTCATACTGCTTAGCAGCATGTCATTCTTTGATTCGGCGGTATTGTTGGATGAAGCGGCCCGGACCGACATTACGCGTACGCTTACGCGAGACTGGTTCTACCGACGTGCTTTGCACACAGGTGGCTGGCGGGTGTCAGTTTCTCCAACTTTAGTTGAATCAAGTGTGGCTACACCCGGTCCTTGTGAAGGTTAAAACAGCACATACTTGACGAAATATCGTTGTGGTTTTGTATGCGTAGGTAAGAACGGTTCTTGCTAAGCCCGTAGCAGCCACGTAAAACTTGCAACAACAAAGTAGAGGACGTCTAACTTGTTTTTGCAGGGCATGTTGTGATGTGATATGGTCAACATGATGAGTTATACGGTTTTGTATGAAATGATCATGTTTTGTAAAGTTATCGGCAACTGGCAGGAGCCATATCGTTGTCGCTTTATTGTATGAAATGCAATCGCCATGTAATTGCTTTACTTTATCACTAAGCGGTGGCGATATTCGTAGAAGCAATAGTTGGCGAGACGACAATGGTGCTACGATGGAGATCAAGGTGTCGCGCCGGTGACGAAGGTGATCATGACGGTGCTTTGGAGATGGAGATCAAAAGCACAAGATGATGATGGCCATATCATGTCACAAATTTTGATTGCATGTGATGTTTATCTTATTATGCTTCTTATTTTGCTTAGTTCGACGGTAGCATTATAAGATGATCCCTTACTAAATTTCAAGGTATAAGTGTTCTCCCTGAGTATGCACCGTTGCGAAAGTTCGTCGTGCCGAGACACCACGTGATGATCGGGTGTGATAAGCTCTACGTTCAAATACAACGGGTGTAAGCCAGTTTTGCACACGCAGAATACTCGGGTTAAACTTGACGAGCCTAACATATGCAGATATGGCCTCGGAACACTGGAGACCGAAAGGTCGAGCGTGAATCATATAGTAGATATGATCAACATAAGATGTTCACCATTGAAACTACTCCATCTCACGTGATGATCGGACATGGTTTAGTTGATTTGGATCACGTGATCATTTAGATGACTAGAGGAATGTCTATCTAAGTGGGAGTTCTTAAGTAATATGATTAAACTGAACTTTAATTTATCATGAACTTAGTCCTCGTAGTATTAGCATATCTATGTTGTAGATCAATAGCTCGCGATGTTGCTCCCCGTTTATTTTTTATATGTTCCTAGAGAAAACTAAGTTGAAAGATGTTAGTAGCAATGATGCGGAATTGTTCCGTGATCTGAGGATTATCCTCATTGCTGCACAGAGAATTATGTCCTTGATGCACTGCTAGGTGACATACCTATTGCAGGAGTAGATGTAGACATTATGAACGTTTTGACAAAAGTTCGGTATGATGACTACTTGATAGTTTAAGTGCACCATGCTTTATGGCTTAGAACCGGGACTTCAAAAACGTTTTGAACGCCACGGAGCATATAAGATGTTCCAAGAGTTGAAATTAGTATTTCATACTCATGCCCGTGTCGAGAGGTATAAGACTTCTGACAGTACTTTGCCTACAAGATGGAGGGGAATAGCTCAACCAGTGAGCATGTGCTCAGATTGTCTGGGTACTACAATTACTTGAATCAAGTGGGAGTTAATCTTCCAGATAAGATAGTAATTGACAAAGTTCTCTAGTCACTATCACCAAGTTAGTAGAACTTCGTGATGAACTATAATATGCAAGGGATGACGAAAGGAATTCCCGAGCTCTTCGCAATGCTGAAGTCGGCGAAGGTAGAAATCATGAAAAAGCATCAAGTGTTGATGGTTAACAAGACCACTTGTTTCAAGTAAAGGGCAAAGGGATAGAAGGGGAACTTCAAGAAGAATGACAAGCAAGTTGTCACTCCCGTGAAGAAACCCAAAGCTAAAACTCAAGCCTGAAACTAAGTGCTTCTACTGCAAAGTAAATGGTCACTGGAAGTGGAACTGCCCTAGATACTTGGCGGATAAGAAGGATGGCAAAGTGAACAAAGGTATATTTTGATATACAGATTATTGATGTGTACTTTACTAGTGTTCATAGAAACCCCTGGGTATTTGATACCGGTTCAGTTGCTAAAATTAGTAACTCGAAACGAGAATTGCAGAATGAACAGAGACTAGTTAAAGGTGAAGTGACGATGTGTGTTGGAAGTGGTTCCAAGATTGATATGATCATCATCGCACACTCCCTATACTTTCGGGATTAGTGTAAAAGCTAAATAAATGTTATTTGGCATTTGCGTTGAGCATGAATATGATTTAATCATATTTGTTGCAATACGGTTATTTATTTAAAGTTATAGAATAATTGTTATTCTGTTTACATGAATAAAACCTTCGACGGTCATACACCCAATGAAAATAGTTTGTTGGATCTCGATCGTGGTGATACACATATTCATAATATTGAAGCCAAAAGATGCAAGGTTAATAATGATAGTGCAACTTATTTGTGGCACTGCTGTTTAGGTCATAATGGTGTAAAGCGCATGAAGAAACTCCATAGTGATGGACTTTTGGAATCACTTGATTATGAATCACTTGGTGCTTGCGAACCATGCCTCATGGGCAAGATGACTAAAACTCCGTTCTCCGGAACAATGGAGCGAGCAACAGATTTGTTGGAGATCATACATACAGATGTATGTGGACCAATGAGTGTTGAAGCTCGCGGCGGGTATCGTTATTCTCTGACCTTCACTGATGATTTGAGCAGATATGGGTATATCTACTTAATGAAGCACAAGTCTAAAACATTTGAAAAGTTCAAAGAATTTCAGAGTGAAGTGGAGAATCATCGTAACAAGAAAATAAGAGTTTCTACGATATGATCGTAGAGGTAAAATATTTGAGTTAGCGAGTTTGGCCTTCAGTAAAAACAATGTGAAATAGTTTCACTACTCACGCCACCTGGAACACCATAGTGTAATGGTGTGTCCGAACGTCATAACCGTAGTTTATTAGATATGGTGCGATCGATGATGTTTCTTACCGATCTACCACTATCGCTTTTGGGGTTATGCATTACAGACAGATACATTCACGTTAAATAGGGCACCATCTAAATCCGTGGAGATGACACCGTATGAACTGTGGTTTGACGAGAAACCTAAGCTGTCATTTCTTTAAGTTTGGGACTGCGATGCTTATGTGAAAAAGTTTCAACATGATAAGCTCGAACCCAAATCGGAGAAGTAAATCTTCATAGGATACCCAAAAGAAACTGTTGGGTACACCTTCTATCACAGATCCGAAGGCAAGGTATTTGTTGCTAAGAGTGGATCCTTTCTAGAGAAGGAGTTTCTCTCGAAAGAAGTGAGTGGGAGGAAAGTGGAACTTGATGAGGTAATTGTACCTTCTCCCGAATTGGATAGTAGTACATCACATAAACTGGTTCCAGTGATTCCTAAACCAATTAGTGAGGAAGCTAATGATGATGATCATGAAACTTCGGATCAAGTTACTGCTGAACTTCGTAGATCAACCAGAGTACGTTCCGCACCAGAGTGGTACGGCAACCCGGTTCTGGAAGTCATGTTACTGGACCATGATGAACCTACGAACTATGAGGAAGCGATGATGAGCCCAGATTCCGCAAAATGGCTTGAGACCATGAAATCTGAGATGGGATCCATGTATGAGAACAAAGTGTGGACTTTGGTTGACTTGCCCGATGGTCGGCAAGCCATCGAAAATAAATGGATCTTCAAGAGGAAGACTGACGCTGACAGTAATGTTACTGTTTACAAAGCTCGACTTGTTGCGAAAGTTTTTCAACAAGTTCAAGGAGTTGACTACGATGAGACTTTCTCACCCGTAGCGATGCTTAAGTCTGTCCGAATCATGTTAGCAATTGCCGCATTTTATGAAATCTGGCAAATGGATAACAAAACTGCATTCTTTAATGGATTTATTAAAGAAGACTTGTATATGATGCAACCAGAAGGTTTTGTCAATCCTAAAGGTGCTAACAAAATGTGCAAGCTCCAGCGATCCATCTATGGACTGGTGCAAGCATCTCGGAGTTGGAATATACGCTTTGATAAGTTGATCAAAGCATATAGATTTATACAGACTTGCGGTGAAGCCTGTATTTACAAGAAGTGAGTGGGAGCACTACAACCTTCCTGATAAGTATATGTGAATGACATATTGTCGATCGGAAATGATGTAGAATTTTCTGGAAAGCATAAAGGAGTGTTTGAAAGGAGTTTTTCAAAGAAAGACCTTGGTGAAGCTACTTACATATTGGGCATCAAGATCTATAGAGATAGATCAAGACGCTTGATAAGACTTTCGATGAGTACATACCTTGATATGATTTTGAAGTAGTTCAAAATGGATCAGTCAAAGAAGGAGTTCTTACCTGACTTGTAAGGTGTGAATTTGAGTAAGACTCAAAGCCAGACCACGGCAGAAAAATATAGAGAGAATGAAAGTCATTCCCTATGCCTCAGCCATAGGTTCTATAAAGTATGCCATGCTGTGTACCAAACATGTTGTGTACCTTGCCATGAGTTTGTCAAGAGGGTACAATAGTGATCCAGGAGTAGATCACTGTACAACAGTCAAAATTATCCTTAGTAACTGAATGACTAAGGAAATGTTTCTCGATTATGGAGGTGATAAAGAGTTCGTCGTAAAGGGTTACGCCGATGCAAGCTTTGACACTAAATCCAGCCGACTCTAAGTATCAATCTGGATGCGTATTGAAAGTGGGAGCAATTAGCTAGAGTAGCTCCATGCAGAGCATTGTAGACACATAGACATTTGCGAAATACATACGGATCTGAATGTGACAGACCCGTTGACTAAACTTCTCTCACGAAGCAAAACATGATCACACCTTAGTACTCTTTGGGTGTTAATGACGTAGAGATGTGAACTAGATTATTGACTCTAGTAAACCCTTTGGGTGTTAAATCACATGGTGATGTGAACTAGATTATTGACTCTAGTGCAAGTGAGAGACTGAAGGAAATATGCCCTAGAGGCAATAATAAAGTTATTATTTATTTCCTTATATCATGATAAATGTTTATTATTCATGCTAGAATTGTATTAACCGGAAACATAATACATGTGTGAATACATAGACAAAACAGAGTGTCCCTAGTATGCCTCTACTAGACTAGCTCATTGATCAAAGATGGTTATGTTTCCTAGCCATAGACATGAGTTGTCATTTGATCAACGGGATCACATCATTAGGAGAATGATCTGATGGACAAGACTCATCCGTTAGCTTAGCACTATGATCGTTTAAGTTTTACTGCTATTGCTTTCTTCATGACTTATACATGTTCCTATGACTATGAGATTATGCAACTCCCGAATACCGGAGGAACACTTTGTGTGCTACCAAACGTCACAACGTAAATGGGTGATTATAAAGATACTCTACAGGTGTCTCCGAAGGTACTTGTTGGGTTGGCGTATTTCGAGATTAGGATTTGTCACTCCGATTGTCGGAGAAGTATCTCTGGGCCCACTCGGTAATGCACATCACTATAAGCCTTGCAAGCATTGCAGCTAATGAGTTAGTTGCGGGATGATGTATTACGGAACGAGTAAAGAGACTTGTTGGTAACGAGATTGAACTAGGTATTGAGATACCGACGATCGAATCTCGGGCATGTAACATACCGATGACAAAGGGAACAATGTATGTTGATATGCGGTTTGACCGATAAAGATCTTCGTAGAATATGTGGGAGCCAATATGAGCATCCAGGTTCCGCTATTGGTTATTGACCGGAGACGTGTCTCGGTCATGTCTACATAGTTCTCGAACCCGTAGGGTCCGCACGCTTAAGGTTTCGATGATAGTTTTATTATGAGTTTATGAGTTTTGATGTACCGAAGGAGTTCGGAGTCCCGTATGATATCGGGGACATGACGAGGAGTCTCAAAATGGTCGAGACGTAAAAATCGATATATTGGACAACTATATTCGGACATCGGAAAGGTTCCGAGTGATTCGGGTATTTTCGGAGTACCGGGGAGTTACGGGAATAGAGGAGAGAGGCCAAAAGGAAGGAGGCGTGCACCCCCCTTCTGGTCCGAATTGGACAAGGGGTGCAGCCCCCTTTTCCTTCTCCCTCTCCCCCTCTTTCCTTCTCTCCTACTCCGGAAAGGAAAGGGGAATCCTACTAGGACTTGGGAGTCCAAGTAGGACTCCCCACACTTGGTGCGCCCCCTCTAGGGCCGGCCTCTCCCTCCCTCCTTTATATACGGGGGCAGGGGGCACCTCTAGACACAACAATTGATCTCTTGATCTCTTAGCCGTGTGCGGTGCCCCCCTCCACCATAGTTCTCCTCGATAAATATTGTAGCGGTGCTTAGGCGAAGCCCTGCGACGGTAGAACATCAAGATCGTCAACACGCCGTCGTGCTGACGGAACTCTCCCTCGACACTCGGCTGGATCGGAGTTCGAGGGACGTCATCGAGCTGAACGTGTGCTAGAACTCGGAGGTGCCGTAGTTTCGGTGCTTGATCGGTCGGGCCGTGAAGACGTATGACTACATCAACCGCGTTGTTCTAACGCTTCCGCTTTCGGTCTACAAGGGTACGTAGACTCACTCTCCCCTCTCGTTGCTATGCATCTGGTAGATAGATCTTGCGTGATCGTAGGAAAATTTTAAAATACAACGTTCCCCAACAGTGATCCCATGATGTTTCCCCTTCCTCTATGTATTGGATTGATGTACTAACTTGTCTTTATCTAGTATAATCCCCGAGACCAAGGTGACAGCGGTCTATTGGACATGGATTAGAAAAATATTTTCATGAGTGATTTCCTCTCTTGTGTGTTGATTGAAGATTGAGAGTCTCTTGGTGCTTGTCTTTGACTATCCTTTAGATATGTTGTGGTGATTGTGGGACTCTCTTTGGATGGCCGCGGTGACATTGGGAAATCCTTAGATTGAGAACTACGAACTTTGAGGTGTGCTTTTGTAGCCCTTCATAATTCTCGTCCTCTCTTGACCACGAAGGAATGACCTCCGGGTACGTCTCCATTGCATGTTTTATGGGAAATATCATGTGATTCGATTATGTTAATGTTGTTGGGAGTTGCCACTAGTGAAAGTATGAACCCTAGGCCTTGTTTCCATCATTGCAATACCATTTGTGCTCACGTTTACCACTTGTTTGCTTGCTGCACTTTTTATTACAGATTTATATTACTTTGATTTGCCATCCATATCACTTGCCATTTAACATCTCTTTGCCGAACTAGTGCACCTATACATCTAACAAGTGTATTAGGTGTGTTGGGGACACAAGAGACTTCTTGTATCTTAGTTGCAGGGTTGCTTGAGAGAGACCATCTTCAACCTCTACTTCCCTGAGTTCGATAAACCTTAGGTCATCCACTTGAGGGAAATTGCTGCTGTCCTACAAACCTCTGCGCTTGGAGGCCCAACATAGTCTACAAGAGTAGAAGCGTGTGTAGACATCAAGCTATTTCTGACGCCGTTGCCGGGGAAGTGAGTGCATGAAGGTATATCTTTAGATCTTGCAATTAAATCTTTTTGTTTCTTGTTTTTATTTTCACTAGTTTTGCTTAATGGAAAACAACAAAAATATGAGAGAGCTTTATAAGCTCTACCTTGAACTTGGACATGATGTGTTCGAAGAGAAAATTAAAAAACCTTTGGAACTTTATTTGCATAACAATCATGATGGTGGTGATGTTATTAGTTTGTTTTTATTTAATATCAATATTGCTAATGACATGGAAAGCTCTAAGCTTGGGGATGACACGTTTGATGAACATGATATTTTTAGTCCCTCAACTTTTGAGGAGAAAATTTACTTTGATGATACTATGCCTCCTATATATGATGATTACAATGATGAATATGATATTTTCAGTCCACCTACTATTGAGGATAAAATTTATTATGATTATGATATGCCTCCTAAATACGAGGATTACCATGATGATTATGATAGTCTTACTCTCACTATCCCTAATAAGAAAGATTTTGCTTATATGAAGAGTAATGACACTTTTATGCTTTTGGATCATGGAAATAATGCCTTATGTGATAGTTATATTGTTGAGTTCATCCATGATGCCACTGAAATTTATAATGAGAGAGGGAGACATGGTTCTAAATATCTTAATAATAAGAAGTTTCCTCTCTTTATGGTGAATATTTTGAAGCTGCACTTGTTTTGTCTTCCTATGCTTATTGCTTTGTGCTTCAATGAATTATTCTATTGCAATATTCCTATGCATAGGAAGCATGTTAGGCTTAAATGTGTTTTGTATTTGCTTCTTGATGCTCTCTTTTGTTCTTCAACTCTTATTCCTACGAGAGCATCATTAAAGTCTTAAGCCTATCTTTATGGTTATAAAGAAAGAGCTCTAGGGAGACAACCCTTGTTATCTTTGCTTCAAGAATTTATTTTGATTGACTTGGCATATGCTCACGCATATTTAAGACGGTAAAGAAAGTCTATCAAGCCTTGATGATCTTTAATTTCTGAGTAGCGATATAACTTCCATGCCTGATTCAATGTTGCTTTGTCGCTCTGCATGATTATGACCGTCATTGCTCTTTTAGTTGGTCGCTCCCAGTATTTTGCTAACCATCGCCTGTACTAAGTGGACTGACTGCTTGTGCATCCAAATTCTTTTAAACCAGTTATGCCATATGAGTCCACCATACCTTCCAATACATGGTATTTACCTGCCATTCCTAACGAAGACTTTCATGTACCATCTCGAAATTATTCAAAAGCATTCTCTTTTGTGCCTCTGTTTTAGTTCATGAGGAAGTAGTAGTTAATTCATGATCTTTTTAAGTTGGACAAGCTTCACCCCGGGATTGCATGTCTAATGTGCAAACTCATAATACGAGAAGGAACTGGCATAGAGTGCGCCCGGCTTATTAAATAATTATATAATAAACAAACCCTCCTTCACACTTTGTTCATGAGAAATCAGAAAACTTTGGCAGTGATAAACAAAGGAGATTAAGAGGATGTGATCGTCCTCATACGGGAGCCGTTCCACGAAACTTGTCCAGCTCGAGAAGTAATTGAGTTATCTGCCAGCATTCGTTGACGAAATATGCATATCCCAAAAATAATTTTTACCTCTGTTTTTAAAAAACCAAGAGCTCTGGTACATGTTTAGTTTTTGTTTCCGACCACGGGTTTTTAACCTTGCCATCAAAAGCCACGGTTCGAGAGTCTCCACCTTCTTTAAAGCACCAACTATTGAGAGCATGATTGTCATTCTGAGTGTAATGTGCATTGTCCCAAAGTACCATTGTCTTTTGCATGATTATGATATCGTTTATTCTGAAATCATTGTATCTAGTCGTCACTTAAACCTTGGAGGTGCCCCTGCATTTATGTTTTACTTCACTAAAGGGGGCAAGCGAGGTACCACTTTATCATATTTGCACACCATCCTCACTACAAATCTATTTGATGTTTCAGTATCATATTGTAAAACTTTCAGTTCTTTGTGATTTTCTCATGAGGCAACTTAATTACTACAGATTCATTGTCTCAGTAAGCTTTTGTCATGTGACTATGAAAAGTCCTTATATGATTAATAGCATGTCACCACAGAAATTATGCTTGTTATCATTTACCTACTCGAGGACGAGCAAGAATTAAGCTTGGGGATGTTGATACGTCCAAAACGTATCTATAATTTCTGCTTGCACCATGCCCTTTTTGTGTGATATTGCTATGATATTTATGCACTTCCATACACTTTTGATCATATTTGGACTAACCTACTAATGGTTGCAAAAGTGCACAATGTTCTTTTTTTACACTTTATTGTGTAGGAATTACTTGGAAATTGACAAAAACGCAAAAGGAGTTGTATTGGAGTAGGACTCTGACTTTCCTGAAATCTGTCTGAGAACTTTTTTAAAGATGGTCACGTTCCGGCCCGAAGACGACGTCAAACGGAAAAAGTCTAGTTGCAAAAGTTGTGGGGAATTTCGAGGCGATGCTTCTGGATATAAAATTCGTCCAAATCGAAGTCCGGACGGCTGAGTAAAGCCCGTTTTACTGAGGCCCAAAATCTGGTGACGGGAATCCGAGAGTCTATATAAAGGGAGGAAACCTAGCTCACCAAGGGCCATGAATTTTCCTCCTCCCGAGCCGCCGTCTTGGAGGGGAGGACCAGCACCATTGCAGCACCATCCACAAGGAAGAAGGGGGCCAAGAGCCGCTGCCCCCTAGGGCCGCCGCCGCCCCGAGGGCCGCCGCCGCCCCCTAGGGCCGCCGCCGCCTCTGTGGCTGCCGCCGGCCATCCCCCCCTCGCGGGGCTGCACCTCTCCATCAACACCATCATCAACCTCCCCCTCACCATGTCCATGCATGAGTAGTCTTCTCCGGGGCCGAGGGCTCGTACGTGTAGCTATGTGGTTATCTATCTCTCCCATGATGTGATCTTCGTTGTGATCATAGGCTATGTTAATCTAGGGTGATCTCATGATGTTTCCCCTTCCTCTATGTATTGGATTGATGTACTCACTTGTCTTTATCTAGTATAATCTCCGAGACCAAGGTGACAGCGGTCTATTGGGCATGGATTAGAAAAATATTTTCATGAGTGATTTCCTCTCTTGTGTGTTGATTGAAGATTGAGAGTCTCTTGGTGCTTGTCTTTGACTATCCTTTAGATATGTCGTGGTGATTGTGGGACTCTCTTTGGATGGTCGCGGTGACATTGGGAAATCCTTAGATTGAGAACTACGAACTTTGAGGTGTGCTTTTGTAGCCCTACATAATTCTCGTCCTCTCTTGACCACGAAGGAATGACCTCCGGGTGCGTCTCCATTGCATGTTTTATGGGAAATATCATGCGATTCGATTATGTTAATGTTGTTGGGAGTTGCCACTAGTGAAAGTATGATCCCTAGGCCTTGTTTCCACCATTGCAATACCATTTGTGCTCACGTTTACCACTTGTTTGCTTGCTGCACTTTTTATTACAGATTTATATTACTTTGTTTTCCCATCCATATCACTTGCCATTTAACATCTCTTCGCCGAACTAGTGCACCTATACATCTAGCAAGTGTATTATGTGTGTTGGGGACACAAGAGACTTCTTGTATCTTAGTTGCAAGGTTGCTTGAGAGAGACCATCTTCAACCTCTACTTCCCTGAGTTCGATAAACCTTAGGTCATCCACTTGAGGGAAATTGCTGCTGTCCTACAAACCTCTGTGCTTGGAGGCCCAACATAGTCTACACGAGTAGAAGCGTGTGTCGACATCATGCCGGCGCCAAGTCGGCCCCATGGCAAGACCGCCGCAACGGTGCCGGACATCCCTATGCCACTGGATCCAAACATGCATATGGCACAGGATTCGAACGACGACGACGACAACGACGACGATACATTTGCCAACGTCGATCAGTACTTTGCCGATCATGGGTACGGTGGCGACTTCATGGGGCCTCCTTCTCAAGAACCCAACCCTACAAAAGACGTCCGCGATCTAGCTGGTACCGCGGAGAAACCAAGTTGCAACAGGCATCGTCTGTCTTTCAGTTCTCAAGAGACTGCTCCAGCTGCCGACTTCACCGAGCCTCAGATAGGCGAGGTGCGAAATATTATCAGCCCCAACACACTCTAGAAGGCGGCCTGTGAGCAGAACTCGGTCCCATTACAGGAGAAGAAGAAGGCACAGAAAAGAAATACTAACAAGGGTGCGAGCCAGCCGGCACCGAGTACGATCCGGGCTCAGGATGGGCCACCTTCACCTAAGGATGTAATGAGGAGGGTGCATGTGGCGGGTAGGCCGATGCTACCGAGAAATATGCTCGATGCTGCAACCGGTGCTATGCGGAGTCTGCATGACAGTGTTCTCTCTTTGGAGAAGCGGCGTCTCAGAGAGAAGGATGTGGCATACCCGGTTTTCGCGTCCAAGGTGCCAGAGGGCAAGGTCTTTGTGGATAACTCCATCGGGGGTACGATCGTCCTGCGGTTTGATGACATCTACGCTATGTTGAACCTTCATCCGCCGCACTACACCTTTGTTCGGCTATTTTCGCTGAGTATGGAGATGCGGATCATTCGCGACAAGAACCGGACATCGTGATAGTCGACCCCTTCTACATGCGTGCCAAGATCTTGGGCAGCGCTGGGGACGGGCAAGTCGCGAGTTCTTACCTCGAAGGCGTCATTCTGGCAAACCGAGATAAGGATAACTTCCTCGTGCCTTACTTTCCCGAGTAAGTCCTCCCCTCAACCGCCCTGTAACATATAAATTCTTAGATTTCGATCGTTTTTCTTTTATCATTCCGTGTTTTGTGCAGTGACACACATTGCACACTCATCCTCCTAAGCCCCAAATATTCCATGGCCACGTATTTCGACTCGGACCGTCAGTCGAAGGTAGACTACACAAATGTCAAGAATGTTCTTGATGATGTTCTCCTCGGCTACTCCAAATCTGGAGGCACCTTCACCAGGCCTATTCGTAAGTATGGCAAGCACGTGTTCTCCCAAAATAGACGTTCTGTTGTGTCAAGTAGCCGCCTGGCGGTCAGATGGGTGCCCACTACGCCATCCATCACATGCGGGCGATCGTACGGGACCATCATCAACTTCTGCTACCGAGTAAACTCAAAGATTCGGCCGCGAGCGTGTCGGCAATCCAGGACGCGGACATCAGACAAGAATTCTTTTGCATACAGTCGGGGTTTGCGGAAATCATCCATCAAGATGTCCTTCGTACCTCGGGGCAGTTCTACCTCAGAAATCAACCGTCCAACAGTGACATCGACACAATTCTACAAATGCAGGCTGACAACGCCCGTGATTTCATGACTCCCACGATAGACGGCGGCTTCATCCACGCTCCGGTCCCTTGAGTCGAGTCAAAAGTAGTGATGCTGTGTCTAGTTCTGAAACATCGATTGGCTCATGTTGTAATTAAACTTTAATGTACTTGTAGTATGTCTCTTGGGTTTCGACAGTCGTTCAACTTAGATGTAATCGATGCTATTAATGTCTTGCTTTTCTCTTCCGATCGTTCTGTTGCATACTTATATATTGCTTATGTATTATCTGTGAATTGGTACTAACGTTTCGTTTGGCTAGTGCATAGCGATGCCGTCGTATGTCATGTACAAGGGTAAGATTCCCGGAGTCTACGACGACGGGGAGGAGTGTCGGAGACAGGTTCACCGATTCAGCGGTAACAATTACAAAGGGTACACCACTAGGGCCGAGGCGGAATCTAGATACGCCCGCTATCTAGCGGAAGAGGGGAGGGAGCGTTGGAGGAACCGGATGAAGATGAGTTTCATCGTGATGATGCTCATCGTGATGACCGCAGCTCTCTTGTATGTGATGGTAGTTTAGATTATCGATATCGACTTGTAATGTGAAGACAAACTCGCTACTCGTGGTCTCGAGACTTGTAATATAATGTTCTATCTTTGTTCGGTCTTTTGAATTCGGAGACTAATATGATGAATTATATTCGGAGACTAATATGATGAATTGTATTTAGAGACTAATCTTCTATTGTATTCGATGAATCTGTTGTTGCTGTGTGCTGTTGTCTATATTCTGTCCAATAATACATTTTGTAACCTGTGCAAAAAACAGAAAAATAAAAAATAAATAAATAACCTAATATTCATACTAATGGCGCATCACATCACAGTGCGCCATTAGTATGCCAAAGGATACTAATGGCGCATCATCCAACAGTGCGCCATTAGTATGCCAAAGTTACTAATGGCGCGTCAGGCAAGAGTGCGCCATTAGTATGCCAAAGCACCTGGGTATATATGGCCCCCTGGGAGGCATACTAATAGCGCACCGTGGTATATACTAATGGCGCATCTCTGGTGCGCCATTAGTATACCAGATACTAATGGCGCACCACAGGTGCGCCATTAGTAAAATATACTAATGGCGTGGCACTAATGGCACACCACTAATGCGCCATTAATGGCCAAAATAGTTGCGCCATTAGTAGACCTTTTCCTAGTAGTGTGGCCGCCTCCTCCTCTCTCCCACCAGGGCCCATTTAGGCCAATTAACTCCCCGGGGGGTTCCAGTAACCTCCCGGTACTCCGGTATTTATCCGGTGACCCCCGGAACCTTTCCGGTGTCCGAATATAACCTTCCATATAACAATCTTTATCTCCCGACCATTTCGAGACTCCTAATCATATCCGTGATCTCATCCGGGACTCTGAACAACCTTTAGTACATCAAAACACGTAAACTCATAATACCAATTATCATCGAACGTTAAGCGTGCGGACCCTACGGGTTCGAGAACTATGTAGACATGACCGAGACTCATCTCTGGTCAATAACCAATAGCGTAACCTGGATGCTCATATTGGTTCCTACATATTCTACGAAGATCTTTATCGGTTAAACCGCATAACAACATACGTTGTTCCCTTTGTCATCGGTATGTTACTAGCCCGAGATTCGATCGTCGGTATCATCATACCTAGTTCAATCTCGTTACCGGCAAGCCTTTTTACTCATTCTGTAATACATCATCTCGTTACTAACTCATTAGTCGTTTGCTTGCAAGGCTTATAACGATGTGTATTACCGAGAGGGCCCAGAGATACCTCTCCGACACTCAGAGTGACAAATCCTATTCTCGATCTATGCCAACACTACAAACACCTTCGGAGACACATGTAGAGCATATTTATAATTACCTAATTACGTTTTGACGTTTGATAGCACACAAGGTGTTCCTCCGGTATTCGGGAGTTGCATAATCTCATAGTCAGAGGAACATGTATAAGTAATGAAGAAAGCAATAGCAGTAAAATGGAACGATCATAGTGCTAAGCTAACAGTTGGGTCTCGTCCATCACATCATTCTCATAATGATGTGATCCCGTTGATCAAATGACAACACATGTCTATGGTCAGGAAACATAACCATCTTTGATTAACGAGCTAGTCTAGTAGAGGCATACTAGGGACACTTTGTTTTGTCTATGTATTCACACATGTATCAAGTTTCCGGTCAATACAAATCTAGCATGAATAAAAGACATTTATCATGATATATAAGTAATTATAAATAACAACTTCATTATTGCCTCTACGGCATATTTCCTTCAGTCTCCCACTTGCACTAGAGTCAATAAATGTAGATTACATAGTAATGATTCTAACACCGTACCAATGGAGTCTTGGTGTTGATCATGTTTTGCTCGTGGAAGAGGCTTACTCAACGGGTCTGCAACATTTAGATCTGTATGTATCTTGCAATTTTCTATTTCTCCCTCCTTGACTTGATCGCGGATGGAATTGAAGCGTCTCTTGACGTGCTTGGTTCTCTTGTGAAACCTGGATTCCTTTGCCAAGGCTATTGCTCCAGTGTTGTCACAAAAGATTTTCATTGGACCCGATGCACTAGGTATTATACCTAGATCGAATATGAACTCCTTCATCCAGACTCCTTCATTTGCTGCTTCTGAAGCAGCTTTGTACTCCACTTCACACGTAGATCCCGCCACGACGCTCTGCTTGGAACTGCACCAACTGACAGCTCCACCGTTAAACAAAAATACGTATCCAATTTGTGACTTAGAGTCATCCAGATCAGTGTCAAAGCTTGAATCGACATAACCGTTTACGACGAGCTCTTTGTCACCTCCATAAATGAGAAACATATCCTTTTTTCTTTTTAGGTACTTTAGGATGTTCTTGACCGTTGTTCAGTGATCCACTCCTGGATTAGTTTGGTACCTCCCTCCTAAACTTATAGCAAGGCACACATTAGTTCTGGTACACAACATTGCATAGATGATAGATCCTATGGCTGAGGCATAGGGAATGACTTTCATTTTCTCTCTATCTTCTGCAGTGGTCGGACATTGAGTCTTACTCAACTTCACACCACCTTGTAACACAAGCAAGAACCCTTTCTTTGACTGATCCATTTTGAACTTCTTCAAAACTTTATCAAGGTATGAGCTTTTGTAAAGTCCAATTAAGCATCTTGATCTATCTCTATACATATTGATGCCTAATATATAAGCAGCTTCACCGAGGTCTTTCATTGAAACATTCTTATTCAAGTATCCTTTTATGCCATCCAGAAATTCTATATCATTTCCAATAAACAATATGTCATCCACATATAATATTAGAAATCCTACAGAGCTCCCAATCACTTTCTTGTAGATACAGGCTTCTCCAAAAGTTTGTATAAAATCATATGCTTTGATCACCTCATCAAAGCGTATATTCCAACTCCGAGATGCTTGCACCAGTCCATAGATGGATCGCTAGAGTTTGCACACTTTGTTACCACATTTAGGATCGACAAAACCTTCTAGTTGCATCATATACAACTCTTCTTTGAGATATCCATTAAGGATTGCAGTTTTGACATCCATTTGCCAGATTTCATAATCATAAAATGCGACAATTGCTAACATGATTATGATAGACTTAAGCATCGCTACGGGTGAAAAGTCTCATCGTAGTCAACTCCTTGAACTTGTCGAAAACCTTTCGCAACAAGTCGAGCTTTGTAGACAACAACGTTACCATCGGCGTCAGTCTTCCTCTTAAAAATCCATTTATTTTCAATGGCTTGCCTATCATCCGGCAAGTCAACCAAAGTCCACACTTTGTTCTCATACATGGATCCCATCTCATATTTCATGGCCTAAAGCCATTTTTCGGAATCTAGACTCATCATCGCTTCCTCATAGTTTGTAGGTTCATCATGGTCTAGTAATATGACTTTCAGAACCGAGTTATCGTACCACTCTGGTGCGGAACGTACTCTGGTTGACCTACGAGGTTCAGTAGTAACTTGATCTGAAGTTTCATTAGCTTCCTCACTGATTGGTGTAGGAATCACAGGAACTCGTTTCTGTGATGAACTACTTTCCAATTCGGGAGAAGGTATAAATACCTCATCAAGTTCTACTTTTCCCCCACGCACTTCTTTCGAGAGAAACTCCTTCTCTAGAAAGGATCCATTCTTAGCAACGAATATCTTGCCTTCAGATCTGTGATAGAAGGTGTACCCAACAATTCCCTTTGTGTATCCTATGAAGACACATTTCTCCGACTTGGGTTCGAGCTTATCAGGTTGAAGACTTTTCACATAAGCATCGCATCCCCAAACTTTAAGAAACGACAACTTGGATTTCTTGCCAAACCACAGTTCATAAGGCGTCGTCTCAACGGATTTAGAAGGTGTCCTAGCTGTCTCTAAAGCATAACCCCAAAATGATAGCGGTAAATCGGTAAGAGACGTCATAGATCGCACCATATCTAATAAAGTACGGTTACGACGTTCGGACACACCATTACGCTGTGGTGTTCCAGGTGGCGTGAGTTGTGAAACTATTCCACATTGTTTCAAATGAAGACCAAACTCATAACTCAAATATTCGCCTCCGCGATCAGATTGTAGAAACTTAGTTTTCTTGTTACGATGATTCTCTACTTCACTCTGAAATTCTTTGAACTTTTCAAATGTTTCATACTTGTGCTTCATCAAGTAGATGTATCCATATCTGCTCAAATCATCTATGAAGGTCAAAAAATAACGATACCCACCGCGAGCCTCAACACTCATTGGTCCCCATACATCAGTATGTATAATTTCCAATAAGTCAGGTGCTCGCTCCATTGTTCCGGAGAACGGAGTTTTAGTCATCTTGCCCATGAGGCATGGTTCGCAAGCACCAAGTGATTCATAATCAAGTGATTCCAAAAGTCCATCAGTATGGAGTTTCTTCATGTGCTTTACACCAATATGACATAAACGGCAGTGCCACAAATAAGTTGCACTATCATTATCAACTTTGCATCTTTTGGCTTCAATATTATGAATATGTGGATCACTACGATCGAGCTCCAACAAAAATAGACCATTCATCAAGGGTGCAAGACCATAAAAGATATTACTATATAAATAGAACAACCATTATTCTTTGATTTAAATGAATAACCATCTCGAACAAACAAGATCCATATATAATGGTCATGCTCAACGCTGACATCAAATAACAATTATTTAGGTCTAAAACTAATCCCAAAGGTAGATGTAGAGGTAGCGTGCCGACGGCGATCACATCGAATTTCGAACCATTTCCCACGCGCATCGTCACCTCGTCCTTAGCTAATCTTCATTTAATCCGTAGCCCCTGTTTCAAGTTATAAATATTCGCAACCGAACCAGTATCAAATACCCAGGTGCTACTACGAGCATTAGTATGGTACACATCAATAAAATGTATATCAAATATACCATTTTTCACTTTGCCATCCTTCTTATCCGCCAAATATTTGGGGCAATTCCACTTCCAATGCCTAGCCCCTTCGCAGTAGAAGAACTCAGTTTCATGCTTAGCTCCATACTTGGGTTTCTTCGTGGGACTAGCAACTGTCTTGCTATTCTTCTTGAAGTTGCCCTTCTTCCCCTTGCCCTTTTTCTTGAAACTAGTGGTCTTGTTAACCATCAACACTTGATGCTCCTTTTTGATTTCTACTTTCGCAGCTTTGAGCATAGCGAAGAGCTCGGGAATTGTCTTCTGCATACCTTGCATATTATAGTTCACCACGAAGCCTTTATAGCTAGGTGGCAGTGATTGAAGAACTCTATCAATAACACTGTCTTCATCAACTTTGCAACCAAGTTGAGTCATGTGATTGTAGTACCCACACATTCTGAGTAAGTGTTCACTAATAGAACTATTTTCCTCCATCTTGCAGCTATGGAACTTACTGGAGACTTCATATCTCTCAATTTGGGCATTTGCTTGAAATGTTAAATTCAACTCTTGGAACATCTCATATGCTCCATGACGTTCAAAACGTCTTTGAAGTCCCGATTCTAAGCCGTAAAGCATGGCACACTGAACTATCGAGTAGTAATCAGAACGAGCTTGCCAGACGTTCATAACGTCCGGAGTTGCTCCTGCAGCAGGCATGTCACCTAGCGGTGCTTCAAGGACATAATTCTTCTGTGCAGCAATGAGGATAATCCTCAAGTTGCGGACCTAGTACGTGTGGTTGCTACCATCATCTTTCAACTTAGCTTTCTCTAGTAACGCATTAAATTCAAGGGAACGGTAGCACAGGCCATTGATCTACAACAACATAGATATGCAAGAACTATCAGGACTAAGTTCATGATAAATTAAAGTTCAATTAATCATATTACTAAAGAACTCCCACTTAGATAGACATCCCTCTAGTCATCTAAATGATCACTTGATCCAAATCAACTAAACCATGTCCGATCATCACGTGAGGTGTAGTTTTCTAAAGTGAACATATTATGTTGATCATATATACTATATGATTCACACTCAATGTTTCGGTCTCCAGTGTTCCGAGGCGATGTCTGTATATGCTAGGCTCGTCAAGTTTAACCCGACTATTCTGCATGTGCAAAACTGTCTTACACCCGTGTATTTGAACGTAGAGCTTATCACACCCAATCATCACGTGGTGTCTCAGCACGACGAACTTTCGCAACGGTGCATACTCAGGGAGAATGTAATGCCCAGGATGGGACTATACCTCCTACGTGTCGAGGCACGACTTAAAGGTATAAGCCCATCCTAGATTGATCTCAAGTTTGGTATCTTTGCACAACTCATGTAAAAGAGGGATTAAATTGCAAAAGGAGATAGTTGGCTTACACTCGCCACTTCACACAATACAATAAATAAACAAATCATCATACAAAACATCACAACCCGACTACGGGTGAAGATCCAAAAGAAAGATACCAAAACAACATAAAGCCACAGGTCAGGATCGAATCCTAGTAGAAACCACTACTGAACATCGAAACGTCACTAGCATTCGGCCACTCTCTTCATCGAGCTCCCAGTGAAGAACTTGAACCAGCTTCTGCTTCAAACTCGGCTGAACCTGCATCTGGTGTTGTAGTAACTGTGAGCCACGAGGACTCAGCAATCCCATAACCATGGGTAACAAGAAGAGCAAAGCTTTGTGGGTAGGAAGAGGTAAAGTGGTGAGGTTGCAGCAGCGGCTAAGCATAATATGGTGGCTAACTTACGAGTACCAGAATGAGAAGAGCATCTACGCAAACGGTCGCAAAAGAGGTGATCGCTAAAGATCCTAACTACATACGGTCAAACATAACCCCACCGTGTTCTCTTCTCAAAGTGAAAAGAGACAGTCACGGTTACTCACACAGTTGTGTGTTTTACTTCGGATCATCTGTCAAGTTTTCTACAACCGGACATTAACAAAATCCAATCTGCCACATAACCGCGGGCACGGCTTTCGAAAGATCATAACCCTGCAGGGGTGTTCCAACTTAGCCCATCACAAGCTCTCACGATTAGCTGAAGTGATAAATATAATATCATCACCCCTTATCTTAGGGAAAATCCGATCAGGCTCGGCTTCCCGGTAGCACAAGTCATTTCGACAATGGTAAAACAAGTCCAGCAAGACCTCCCGGCGTGCCGACACCCTGATAGTAGCCGCGCGTATCTCGTCTCAGGCCACGTCCGGATGAGCAGTACGTACAAATACCGAAGACCCCAGCGAACTGGGTGGTATCCGCAAGTGGCTCTAGTTTGGGACCAACACCATCAGCACTGGCCCCCCCTGCTATGTAGAATTAAGAATCCTCGGGTAGCGCTAACTCCCTATGCAAATTTAATTAATTAATTAAGTTGTTATTATGAGGAAAATTAAAACCAATGTTGGGCCTTGCTGGAGGAGTTTTATTCAAAGTCGAACTGTCAAGGGGTCCCCATTACACCCATCGTGTTAGGAACGCAAAATCAAGGAATATAATGCCGGTTTATCGGCGCCTAAGGTGGCATGAGTGGAACAAAACACCGAGCAAAAGGCCAAGCCTTCCACCCATGCCCAGTATATAAGGTGTGTTAATAATAATTATAGATATTGTGATATATCCAACAACAAGTTCCCTCCTGGAACAGACTTCATCTTCACCTGCAACTAACAACGCTATAAGAGAGACTGAGCAAGCGGGGCTGAGCAAGCGGGTAACATAGCCAAACAGTGGTTTTGCTAGGAAGGTTTCAAATGTTAGAGGTTTCATGGCTACAAGGAGAGGCTGACATAAAAGATGGGTATCGCGACATGTAACGATAGCATCGAGACAACTAAGCATGGCAATGGTAGTAAAGGTATCCAAGGGTATGATCATCTTGCCTGGGATTCCACAAGGGAGAAGAACGGATCCATGAAGCAGAAGGAGCAACAGACGAGCGAATCCTCACAACTCCGGAACGAAACCGAAGCTAACAAGAGAAGCAACCGGAAAGAAGCAAAAACAACACGGTAAACACACAAGCATAAACATGGCATACGATGCACATCCAAGTATGATGCATGTCCGGTTTCAATATGCATGGCATGGCAAAGTGCACAAACAAAACTACAAGTTAAGTGGAGATCAATATGCAACGAGTTGCATCTTGACGAAACACCACATTTAAATATTTAGTTGACTCTCATTTAATTACAAGACAAGATTAAATGTTGGTTAACATGGCAAGAGGTGAAGCATAAAGAAACTACACTATTTAGGCATTTTAAATGGGGCCGGAGAATAACAACAACATATCCGGAAAATCCCCATGAGCATGTTTAATAATTATAAAGCAACAACAATTAAGCATTTAGGGTTGTTAATATGATGCGGATGACATGATCAAGTTTATGCAAGTTTTATTACAAGATTGACTTAAAAGAGTTATGAAGCATTTGTCACCGTGGTGGAATAGAAAAGGGTGCCACGGCAACGATCCGAACATGATGCAACGCATCATATCGGTTCCGGTATCTCGTTAAGAGACCGGTGCAAAAGGTGACGAAGCGAGTCAAACGGGATGATGGGGTGATCCCGTTGCCGGGTTCCCACGGGTCGGCGACGAGGCAACCGAGGAACATGACAAAGGTGGAACGGGCACGAAGCACACAAGGGAGACATTTCATACAACACAAGCATCACACGGGTCATCGACGGGGTTATACCTTCGGAACCATCGTTCCCGGAGGGGTTCGAGGTCGTAGTGGAAGTAGCCGTAGTATTGGAAGTAGTGGTACACGAGTCGTGGTACACGGGGCGACGGTAGTGGTACATGCCGTAGAGGGAAGTAGTTGTTCTCGTTCATCGGAGAGGAAGTAGTTGTACACGAGGTGGCCAACGAGTAGTCGTTCCGTTCGTAGAGGTACTTGAGGGTCTCGGCGACGGTAGTCGAACAAGGGTCCAAAAGTAGATAATGTTTGCTGTTACATGGGTGCTTGACAAAACAAAATCAGCAGCAAAACAAACAAAACAAGGAAGAAGCTACGGCCTCGGCGACGAAGCTGAAAAGGCCCGGGCCTTCGCTCGGAGCTGCTCATGGCCGCGACCTTGACGATGCAGATGCGGGGCGGCCGGCGCTGCACGGACGAGGGAGCCGGAATGCTCCCGAGGCAGAGGCGGCTTGAGAGGAGGCGCTGACGAAGCCCTCGGGGTTGGAGGAGACCGGCGACGGAGGCGGCGAACGGAGGGAGCAGCACGGGCGTCGGGGTGCATCGGGCGCTGCGGGAGGTCGACGCGCTCGCGGGGCAGGGCCGCGGAGGAGAAGTGCGGGTCGCCCTTGGCTAGGCGGCGGCCTGCGGTGGACGACGGCGCGGGGCTGCCATGGCGAAGAGACGCCAGCTGCGAGGAAGAAGGCCAGGCGCTGGAGGCCAGGATGGGTGCGGGCACTCGGGGCCAGCACGAAGGGAGGCGGTCGCAGGCCGGCGCCCCGGGCGCGCGGGAGGGGAGCTCCATGGCGCTGGAGGGCGGAGGGAAGAAGAGGCGCTCGGGCGCGCTGGTGAGGGAGCGGCCTGAGCGAGGGAAGAAGAGTGCGGCGAGGGGTGCGAGAGGCGAAGGGGCTCGAGGGGCAGAGGGAGAGGGAAACAGGATCCTGTCCTGGATCGAGAGAGAGAAGGGAGAGGGAGATCGAGCGGAGGGTCGGGGGTGCGGCGGCGCGAGGGAAAGGAGGAGCGGTCGGTGAGGGACGAACGATGCGCTAGGGTTCGGTGTAGTCTTGGGCCGGAGGAATGGGCCTGAAGGCCGGCTGGGGGGGCTGAGGCCCAGAGGGAGGAGGAGAAGATGGGCCAGGAGGCCTGGACTGGAGGCTGCTGGGCTCTCTTTAAATTAAAACTGCTGCTGTACTAATTATTTCTCTTTTAAAACAAAAGAGAAAAGGAGAAAGAAAAGAAAGAGAAGGTAGGGGAGGAATTTGTGCATGAGGTAAAAATCCCTGGGCTCACAAAAAAATGTCAGGGATTTAAATAAAATAGAAGGAGGTTTTTTGGAAGAACCTTGGAACAACGGAAAGGAATATTGGCAAGGTTTGGAAGGAGAAGCTCGAAGTGAAATAGACATGGGGAAAATGCAAGTGTGTTAGGTTAATTCCAACGAATGGAATATTTAAAATATAGCTCCCTAGTATTGAGAGGCTTTTATATGTTATAAAGAGAAGTCACCTTCCCTCGATTTAAATGGACCGAAGGTCCACACGATTTATTTAGGTTGAGATGCAAAAAAAAAATGACATGATGGCATGATGACATGATGCAATGCAAAAATAAAAGAACACAAGCACAATGAAACACACGGGCAACCCGGAACATCTGGAACTTCTGGAATCTTCTGGAATCTTCTGGGACGTCGGTCTCGGGCGTCACAACTCTCCCACACTAACAGAGGATCTCGACCCGAGATCCTAGAGATATCACCGGGTAAAAACGGAAGAGGAAGAGGTAAAACAAAGTTGCTTCTTTGACAGACGAGTGAAACCAAAGAACCTTGAGAGGTTTAAACAAGTTGAAAGAAAGAATGCAACGGAGATGAACGAAGTTAAGAGCACTCCGGTAAGAAGGAGGAACAAGGAACACAAAGAGAACCTTGTAGGTTGAAAGACATGAAACAAGAGCTCACGGAAGACGAAAGAATATGAAACCGCAATGGTATAGCCAAGGAATAAGAATGACAGAATTTGGGCAGCACTCCGACTGAAAATGGACGGAATTAACAAGAACTAGAGAAGATGAAGTGATACTTGATGAAAACAACAACATATTGCCTCCGAACAATTAAAAGAATGGCACAAGGGTTAAGAAA
Source organism: Secale cereale (assembly GCA_902687465.1). Taxonomy (NCBI): domain Eukaryota; kingdom Viridiplantae; phylum Streptophyta; class Magnoliopsida; order Poales; family Poaceae; genus Secale; species Secale cereale. Next base: position 6,685,157 of record LR738713.1, on the reverse strand, counting down.
GATTTCAGACAGCACTCCGGTTGAAAAGAGCGGCAAAAACTGATAAGATGAGGGAACTAGAATGGAGGGCACAACACTCCGGTTAAATGATAAGCAAGGAAAGAACAAGATCTTGAAAAGAAAACAAGATTATGGTTTGAAGAGAGCAACATCACAATGCCTCCGGAATGAAAGAATAGAGTATAACTCAAAGAAAGAATTGAACGGAGAGAAAAAGACAACTTCTCCCAAAATTGAATTTGAAAGAGCATCCTTACGAAGAAGGGTTGAACAGAGTTGAAGGAAAAACAACAACGAAAAGGAATAAGCTTCATGTGGGCTTATGGAAAAACATCTCAAAATTATGAGGTGACAACCAGCCACTGACGGAAACAATTGATTGGATTGAGATCAACAAGGAGACGATAAACTTATTACCGGAATGATAAATGAAGAACTTGGTTCATTTATAAGCACCATAATAGCAACAATCCTTAGGGAAAGCTTTTAGGTGAAAAACAACCCAAGATAACTCGAACGAATAATTGAAGGGGTTGAAAGGATCTCCTGAACAAGAAAAATGATGGTTTTAATTATCTCAATCTTGATAACTCGTGAATCATGAAACATGAAGGAATTGACAAGAATGACATAACACCATCTGAAAAGATAAGGTAGAAAGAATTGCACTTGGAAGGCATGATGAAGAATGCTTGAGCTCCAACAAGAATCTTGATGAAGACTACGAGGATGAATTAAAACATGATGAACCACCATGAAGAACTCCGGTAATGAAAGCATGAGAAGTGAAAGATGAAAGAATAAGATTCAAGGCCTGCGATGAATTAGATTGAGCTTTGAAAATGATAATTGAAATAACTTGAAGCTCCGGAAAACAAGATGAAGAATTAGAACCGAGAATATGATATGATGAACAAGCTCCAGACAAAAGAATTAAATCACCTTGAAGGAATAAGAATAAGAATTATGTCATGCATATCCTTCACCAATTTAAATTGATGACAACCAAAGGATTAGGCATACTACTTATTCTCGTTGGAAAGAATTAAATAGAGATCTGGCACAAGCTTGGGTAAATCTTCAACGAAGCACCGGTAGGATTATGAAAGGAACAAATGAATTGATGTGATAACAAGGAAGAGTAAACTTGAATGAACCACCGTAAAAATAGGGAGACGAACGAGAGACATCAATGAAGAATATTTGGAGGACGAAGTTGAAAACTAAGAATGAAGAAATCTTCTGAAATGATGGCCTTCGGAGGAACAGAAAGAAAAGAATTCATGAAATGCTTTGGATGGTATAAAAGAATTCCTCACAATCAAACGATAATGAGGATGGCATGAAGCTAGAACCACGAATCTTGAGAGAACGGGCCAAGATTTAAGAGAAACACTTCTCCGGTCTGCAAATGCTGAGAATGAAGACGAGAGATGCCATAAGAATTGTTGAGCACTCCGGAATGAAGAATTAAAAAGGTTGAACCAATGATGAACAAGAATTTGAAAGCGATCCTGAAGAAGGACTGTGACTGATGGAATCATTCTTACGTCACACTTGAAAAGAATTTGACTATAATTCCAGAAAATAGAAGAGTCAGGTAAGATCCTGGGAAAAGACCTGTGGGTTAGGGCCCACTCAAAAGAAATCACCGTTGAAAAGATTGCTTAAGAGATATTGCACCGGTTGAATTAAAAGGCTTGAGTAAGATAACAATCCTCAAAATAGCTTGAAATGATTAAGAATGGAATTATGAATCTTCAGCACTCCGGATATGAATAGCAAAAGGAGAAAGATTAATTGGTACACCGGAATAAGAAGCATTGTGAAAAGAGGAAAAAATGATAGGATCAACACCGAAATCTTGAATTACATCCACCGACAGAATTAGAGAAGAAAAGAATGATGAACTTGAAACTCTTGAGCATCTTCACGATAAATCACCAGATAAGAACATTGAAGGAAAAGAATGAAGAAATATCACATGAATAAAATGGATACTTCATTTGAGAATTTCTTGCTCCAAGAAGAAAAAGGGTGGGAGGGTGGGGAAAACAAAGACAACTTGGGATGAAAGAAATTGACAAATCGTCAGGATTTCTGAACGGCGTCTGTATGGAATAATTTGAAGAGAAGGCACACCGGTTGAAAAGGATTAACATCACCATCTTGATGGTCAAGAGGAATTAGCACTCCCATAGAAATATGAGAACACCGATTAGAAAGGTATGGAATCAACATTTTGTTGGGGAACGTTGCATGGAAAACAAAAAATTTTCTCTACGTTCACCAAGATCAATCTAGTAGATGCAACTACGAGGGGAGAGTAGGATCCACATACCCTTGTAGATCGCTAAGCGGAAGCGTTATGAACGCGGATGATGGAGTCGTACTCGCCGCGATTCAGATCGCTGAAGATCCAAGCACCGAAGCAACGGTGCCTCCGCGTTCTTCACACGTACGGCTCGGGGACGTCTCCTCCTTCTTGATCCAGCAAGGGGTGGAGGAGAGGTTGATGGAGAACCGGCAGCACGACGGCGTGGTGGTGATGGTGGAGAAGAACTCCGGCAGGGCTTCGCCTAAGCACCGCGGGAGAAGAAGATGTTATGGGAGAGGGAGGGCAGCACCGAGGCACGAACTTGTGTTTGCTGCCCTCCCTTTGCCTCACTATATATAGGGGGGGTGGAGAGGTGAGGGGCGCCCTAGGGTTTCCCCTAGGGGCCGGCGGCCAGGGCAAGGGGAGGGGGCGGCGGCCAAGGCAGGGGGGGCGTCGGCCAAGGGCCAGGCCCTAGGGTTTCCCCCCCTAGGTGCCTTGCCCCCCACTCCAAAGGGGTGCGGCTGCCCTAGGGGGTCCCACCCCCTTAGCCGCATGAGGAGAGGGCCCAGGGGGGGCGCACAGCCCCCTGAGGGCTGTGGTGTTCCCCCTTGTGGCCCATTAGGCCCAGAACTACTTCCGGACCCCCCGAAACCCTTTCCGGTACTCCGCCGATTTCCCGATGCTCCCCGGAACACTTCCGGACTCCGAAACCTTTCATCCTATATATCAATCTTCGTCTCCGGACCATTCCGGAGACCCTCGTCATGTCCGGGATCTCATCCGGGACTCCGAACAACCTTCGGTAACCATGCACTCTTCTCACTAACAACCCTAGCGTCACCGAACCTTAAGTGTGTAGACCCTGCGGGTTCGGAAACCATGTAGACATGACCGAGACACTCCCAGGTCAATAACCAATAGCGGGATCTGGATACCCATATTGGTTCCCACATGTTTCTCGATGATCTCATCGGATGAACCACGATGTCAAGGATTCAGGCAATCCCGTATACAGTTCCTTTTGTCCCGTCGGTATGTTACTTGCCCGAGATTCGATCGTCGGTATCTCTATACCTAGTTCAATCTCGTTACCGGCAAGTCTCTTTACTCGTTACCGTAATACATAATCCCGTGACCAACTACTTGGTCACTTTGAGCTCATTGAGATGACGTATTACCGAGTGGGCCCGGAGATACCTCTCCGTCACACGGAGTGACAAATCCCAGTCTCGATCCATGTCAACCCAACAGACACCCTCGGAGATACCTGTAGAGTACCTTTATAGTCACCCAGTTACGTTGCGACGTTTGGCACACACAAAGCACTCCTACGGTGTCAGTGAGTTACATGATCTCATGGTCATAGGAACTTATACTTGACATGCAGAAAACTATAGCGATAACTGACACGATCAAAAGCTATGTTAACGTTTGGGTCTCGTCCATCACATCATTCTCCTAATGATGTGATCCCGTTATCAAATGACAACTCATGTCCATGACCTGGAAACCGCGGTCATCTTTGATCAACGAGCTAGTCCTGTAGAGGCTCACTAGGGACACAAAGTCTGTCTATTCATCCATACGTGTATTTGAGTTTCCAATCAATACAGTTATAGCATGGATAATAAACGATTATCATGAACAAGGAAATATAATAATAACTCTTTTATTATTGCCTCTAGGGCATATTTCCAACAGTCTCCCACTTGCACTAGAGTCAATAATCTAGCATTACAAGGTAATGAATCTAACACCCATAGAGTCTTGGTGTTGATCGTGCTTAGCCCGTGGAAGAGGCTTAGTCAACGGATCTGCAACATTCAAATCCATGTGTACTTTGCAAATGTTTATGTCCTCCTCCTTGACCGAATCGCGGATGGAATTGAAGCGTCGCTTTATGTGTCTGGTCCTCTTGTGAAACCTTGGTTCCTTGGCTAGAGCAATGGCACCAGTGTTGTCACAGAACAGAGTCATTGGGTTCAGTGCACTAGGCACAACTCCAAGATCTGTCATGAACTCCTTCATCCAGACACCTTCCTTTGCCGCCTCCGAGGCAGCTATATACTCCGCTTCACATGTAGAATCAGCTACCACGCTCTGCTTGGAACTGCACCAGCTTACTGCTCCCCCGTTGAGAATATATACGTATCCAGTTTGAGACTTAGAGTCATCCGGATCAGTGTCAAAGCTTGCATCGACGTAACCCTTTACGACGAGCTCTTGATCACATCCATAAACGAGAAACATATCCTTAGTCCTTTTCAGGTACTTTAGGATATTCTTGACCGCTGTCCAGTGATCCATACCAGGATTACTCTGAAACCTTCCGGCCATACTTATGGCAAGGCTGACATCTGGTCTCGTGCACAGCATTGCATACATGATAGAGCCTATGGCTGAAGCATAGGGGACGACACTCATCTTTTCTCTATCTTCCGCAGTCACTGGGCACTGAGTCTTACTCAACTTTGTACCTTGCAATACCGGCAAGAACCCCTTCTTGGATTGATCCATTTTGAACTTCTTCAAAACTTTATCAAGGTATGTGCTTTGTGAAAGTCCTATCAAGCGTCTTGATCTATCTCTATAGATCTTGATGCCCAATATGAAAGCAGCTTCACCGAGATCCTTCATCGAAAAACTCTTGTTCAAATACCCCTTCACGCTATCCAAAAATTCTATATTGTTTCCAATCAGCAATATGTCATCCACATATAATATTAGAAACGCTATAGAGCTCCCACTCACTTTCTTGTAAATACAAGCTTCATTGTAAACTTGTATAAACCCAAACGCTTTGATCACCTCATCAAAGCGAAGATTCCAACTCCGAGATGCTTGCACCAGCCCATAAATGGAACGCTGGAGCTTGCATACCTTGTCAGCATTCTCTGGATCGACAAAACCTTCTGGTTGCATCATATACAACTCTTCCTTCAGAAAACCGTTAAGGAACGCTGTTTTGACATCCATCTGCCAAATTTCATAATCGAAATATGCAGCTATTGCTAACATGATTCGGACGGATTTAAGCATCGCTACGGGTGAGAAAGTCTCATCGTAGTCAATCCCTTGAACTTGTGAAAAACCCTTTGCCACAAGTCGAGCTTTATACATGGTGACATTACCGTCAGCGTCCGTCTTCCTCTTAAAAATCCATTTATTCTGAATGGCCTTCCGCCCTTCAGTTAATACTTCCAAAGTCCATACTTTGTTTTCATACATGGATCCCATCTCGGATTTCATGGCCTCTAACCATTTGTCGGAATCCGGGCCCACCATCGCTTCTCCATAGCTCGTAGGTTCACCGTTGTCTAACAACATGACCTCCAAGACAGGGTTACCATACCACTCAGGTGCAGTGCGTACCCTTGTCGACCTACGAGGTTCGGTAGTAACTTGATCAGAAGCTTCTTGATCATCATCATTGGCTTCCTCTTCAACCTCTGCAGGCTCCACAAAAACATCTTTCTGTGCTGCGCTACTTTCTGGTTGAAGCAGAGGTTCAATAACCTCATCAAGTTCTACCTTCCTCCCACTCAATTCTTTCGAGAGAAACTCTTTCTCGAGAAAGGACCCGTTCTTAGCGACAAACACTTTGCCCTCGGATCTGAGATAGAAGGTGTACCCAACTGTTTCTTGTGGGTATCCTATGAAGACACATTTGTCCGCTTTGGGTTCGAGCTTTTCTGGCTGAAGCCTTTTGACATAAGCATCGCAACCCCAAACCTTGAGAAAAGACAACTTCGGTTTCTTACCAAACCACAGTTCATACGGTGTTGTCTCAACGGACTTAGATGGAGCCCTATTTAAAGTGAATGCAGCTGTCTCTAACGCATATCCCCAAAACGATAGTGGCAAATCGGCAAGAGACATCATAGAACGTACCATATCTAATAGGGTTCGATTACGACGTTCGGACACACCATTACGCTGTGGTGTTCCAGGTGGTGTCAACTGTGAAACAATTCCACATTTTCTTAAGTGATCACCAAACTCATAACTCAGATATTCTCCCCCTCGATCAGATCGTAGGAACTTGATCTTCTTGTTACGATGATTTTCAACTTCACTCTGAAATTGCTTGAACTTTTCAAAAGTTTCAGACTTATGCTTCATCAAGTAAATATACCCATATCTACTTAAGTCGTCAGTGAAGGTGAGAAAATAACGATATCCACCGCGCGCCGTTACACTCATCGGACCGCACACATCAGTATGTATGATTTCCAATAAGTCACTTGCCCGTTCCATTGTCCCTGAAAATGGGGTCCTTGTCATCTTGCCCATGAGGCACGGCTCGCACGTGTCAAGTGATTCAAAATCAAGAGACTCCAAAAGCCCATCAGCATGGAGCTTCCTCATGCGTTTTACGCCGATATGACCGAGACGGCAGTGCCACAAGAAAGTGGTATTATCATTATCTACTCTACATCTTTTGGCATCAATGTTATGAACATGTGTATCATCACTATCAAGATTCAATAAGAATAAACCCCTAACTTCGGGTGCATGACCATAAAAGATATTACTCATATAAATAGAACAACCATTATTCTCTGACTTAAATGAGTAACCGTCTCGCAATAAACAAGATCCAGATATAATGTTCATGCTTAACGCAGGCACTAAATAACAATTATTCAGGTTCATAACTAATCCCGATGGTAATCGAAGAGCGAGCGTGCCGACGGCGATCACATCAACCTTGGAACCATTTCCCACGCGCATCGTCACTTCGTCCTTCGCCAGCCTCCGTTTATTCCGCAGTTCCTGTTTAGAGTTGCAAATGTGAGCAACCGAACCGGTATCAAATACCCAGGCACTACAACGAGAGTTGGTAAGGTACACATCAATAACATGTATATCACATATACCTTTGTTGTTGTTGGCCCCCTTCTTGTCCGCCAGATACTTGGGGCAGTTCCGCTTCCAGTGGCCGTTCCCCTTGCAATAGAAACACTCAGTCTCTGGCTTGGGCCCAGCCTTAGGTTTCTTCACTGGATTAGCAACTGCTTTGCCACCCTTCTTAGAGTTACCCTTCTTGCCCTTGCCGTTCTTCTTGAAACTGGTGGTTTTATTGACCATCAACACTTGATACTCCTTCTGGATGTCTGCCTCAGCGACTTTCAGCATCGAAAACAGCTCGGCGATGGTCTTGTTCATCCCTTGCATGTTATACTGCTGCACGAAGCTCTTGTAGCTTGGAGGGAGTGACTGGAGAATTCTGTCAATGATAGCCTCATCCGGGAACACAAGTCCCAGATCAGCTATGCGGGTATAGTACCCAGACATCTTCAGTAAGTGCTCACTGACAGACGAATTCTCCTCCATCTTGCAAGCGAAGAATTTATCGGTGGTCTCATACCTCTCGATCTTAGCATTCTTCTCAAAGATGAACTTCAACTCCGTGTACATCTCATATGCACCATGACGTTCAAAACGCCTTTGAAGTCCTCCTTCCAAGCCATACAACATGGCACACTGCACTATCGAATAGTCATCCGAACGCGTCTGCCAAACGTTCATAACGTCTGCAGAGGCTCCAGGAGCGGGGGGTTCACCTAGCGGTGCATTTAGGACATAAACCTTTTGGGCAGCTGTGAGGATGATCCTCAGATTGCGGAGCCAGTCCACAAAGTTGCTCCCGTCATCTTTCAGTTTAGCTTTCTCTAGGAACGCATTAAAATTCAGGGGAGCTACTGCGCGAGCCATCTACAACCAAAATTTGCAAAGACATTTTAGACTATTGTTCATGATAAGTGAGTTATTACCTAATCAAATTATTTATAACTCCCACTCAAATTGACATCCCTCCGGTCATTCGAGCGTGACATGATCCAAATTCACCAACCCAAGTCCGATCATCACGTGAGATGAGGTGGTGTCAATGGTGAACATCAACATGTTGATCATATCTACTATATGACTCATGCTCGACCTTTCGGTCCTCCGTGTTCCGAGGCCATGTCTGTACATGCTAGGCTCGTCAAGTCTAACCCGAGTGTTCTGCATGTGCAAAACTGGCTTGCACCCGTTGTATGCGAACGTAGAGTCTATCACACCCGATCATCATGTGGTGCTTCAAAACGACGAACCTTCGCAACGGCGCACACTCGGGGGGAACACAATTTTATCTTGAAATTTTAGTGAAGGATCATCTTATAATGCTACCGTCGTCCTAAGCAAAATAAGATGCATAAAAAGATTAACATCACATGCAAATCATAAGTGACATGATATGGCCATCAACTCGTGCTTTTGATCTCCATCTCCAAAGCACCGGCATGATCTCCATCGTCACCGGCGCCACACCATGATCTCCATCATCATGATCTCCATCATCGTGTCGCCATCGGGGTTGTCGGCGCCCACCATGCTTTTACTACTATTGCTACCGTTTAGCGATAAAGTAAAGCATTACAAAGCGCTTAATGATTGACACGCAGGTCATACAAAAAATAAAGACAACCCTATGGCTCCTGCCGGTTGCCGTATGCATCGACATGCAAGTCGATATTAACTATTACAACATGATCATCTCATACATCAAATATATCTCATCATGTCATTGGCCATATCATATCACATGCATACCCTGCAAAAACAAGTTAGACGTCCTCTAATTTGTTGTTGCATGTTTTACGTGGCTGCTATGGGTATCTAGCAAGAACGCTTCTTACCTACGCAAAACCACAACGGTGATATTCAAGTTGATATTTGACCTTCTACAAGGACCGCCTTGTTCTATTCCGATTCAACTAAGATAGGAGAGACAGACACCCGCCAGCCATCTTATGCAACAAAAGTCACATGTCTGTCGATGGAACCGGTCTCATGTACGTGGACATGTAAAGTTGGTCCGGGCCGCTTCATCCTATAATACCGCTGAATCAAGAAAGACTAAGGAGGGCAGCAATTTAAACATCAACGCCACAAACCCTTTTGTGTTCTACTCGAGAAAGCATCTACGCAAGATCCTAGCTCTGATACCACTGTTGGGGAACGTTGCATGGAAAACAAAAAATTTTTCTCTACGTTCACCAAGATCAATCTAGTAGATGCAACTACGAGGGGAGAGTAGGATCCACATACCCTTGTAGATCGCTAAGCGGAAGCGTTAAGAACGCGGTTGATGGAGTCGTACTCGCCGCGATTCAGATCGCTGAAGATCCAAGCACCGAAGCAACGGTGCCTCCGCGTTCTTCACACGTACGGCTCGGGGACGTCTCCTCCTTCTTGATCCAGCAAGGGGTGGAGGAGAGGTTGATGGAGAACCGGCAGCACGACGGCGTGGTGGTGATGGTGGAGAAGAACTCCGGCAGGGCTTCGCCTAAGCACCGCGGGAGAAGAAGATGTTATGGGAGAGGGAGGGCAGCACCGAGGCACGAACTTGTGTTTGCTGCCCTCCCTTTGCCTCACTATATATAGGGGGGGTGGAGAGGTGAGGGGCGCCCTAGGGTTTCCCCTAGGGGCCGGCGGCCAGGGCAAGGGGAGGGGGCGGCGGCCAAGGCAGGGGGGGCGTCGGCCAAGGGCCAGGCCCTAGGGTTTCCCCCCCTAGGTGCCTTGCCCCCCACTCCAAAGGGGTGCGGCTGCCCTAGGGGGTCCCACCCCCTTAGCCGCATGAGGAGAGGGCCCAGGGGGGGCGCACAGCCCCCTGAGGGCTGTGGTGTTCCCCCTTGTGGCCCATTAGGCCCAGAACTACTTCCGGACCCCCCGAAACCCTTTCCGGTACTCCGCCGATTTCCCGATGCTCCCCGGAACACTTCCGGACTCCGAAACCTTTCATCCTATATATCAATCTTCGTCTCCTGACCATTCCGGAGACCCTCGTCATGTCCGGGATCTCATCCGGGACTCCGAACAACCTTCGGTTAACCATGCACTTTTCTCACTAACAACCCTAGCGTCACTGAACCTTAAGTGTGTAGACCCTGCGGGTTCGGAAACCATGTAGACATGACCGAGACACTCCCAGGTCAATAACCAATAGCGGGATCTAGATACCCATATTGGTTCCCACATGTTTCTCGATGATCTCATCGGATGAACCACGATGTCAAGGATTCAGGCAATCCCGTATACAGTTCCCTTTGTCTCGTCGGTATGTTACTTGCCCGAGATTCGATCGTCGGTATCTCTATACCTAGTTCAATCTCGTTACCGGCAAGTCTCTTTACTCGTTACCGTAATACATAATCCCGTGACCAACTATTTGGTCACTTTGAGCTCATTGAGATGACGTATTACCGAGTGGGCCCGGAGATACCTCTCCGTCACACGGAGTGACAAATCCCAGTCTCGATCCATGTCAACCCAACAGACACCCTCGGAGATACCTGTAGAGTACCTTTATAGTCACCCAGTTACGTTGCGACGTTTGGCACACACAAAGCACTCCTACGGTGTCAGTGAGTTACATGATCTCATGGTCATAGGAACTTATACTTGACATGCAGAAAACTATAGCGATAACTGACACGATCAAAAGCTATGTTAACGTTTGGGTCTCGTCCATCACATCATTCTCCTAATGATGTGATCCCGTTATCAAATGACAACTCATGTCCATGACCTGGAAACCGCGGTCATCTTTGATCAACGAGCTAGTCCTGTAGAGGCTCACTAGGGACACAAAGTCTGTCTATTCATCCATACGTGTATTTGAGTTTCCAATCAATACAGTTATAGCATGGATAATAAACGATTATCATGAACAAGGAAATATAATAATAACTCTTTTATTATTGCCTCTAGGGCATATTTCCAACACATTTGACATCGAAGCAACTCGAATACCAGAATCAAAACAAGAACAAAGGATAGATGTGTAGCAGCATAATCTTCACAATATCATTCGAACGGAGAATAGAACGAATGAATTCCGTAGGTACATCAACTGACGAGAAGCCACTTGGAGAACAAAAGTAAATAAAAAGGAACAAGAATCAGATAGAACAAATACAAGATAGAAGTTTCGTTCGACATCTTCATGCTGAAAGCTCATGGAACGTGTTACAAAAGGGTTTTGCAATCCCCGGATCAGCATAGCCAAGGACCCTTTAAGATGCAACTCCCGATCAGAACAAGTCCATAAAACCACTTCACTCAATGTAGAACCCCGAACTTCATATCGTGCATCCGTTGGAAGAATGCCTAGAACTACTAGATGAACCCACCTATAGATTTCCGAAAGTTTCCAGTTATGCAATCAGGTGTTGGGGATACACGGGAAGCACCGCGCAATCAACTCTAAACCTACATCCAGGTGTATCCATCCTTCAACACATAACCAGTCTTTCTCGGAAACTGTGTACCTCGGACCTTCGAAAAGCATCCACTATAACAAGCTATGGCAATACTATCGAACTACCTCCCCAGTACTGGGTGATGTCGGGGTTATCTTGCCACTGGCCGTATAGGAGAGATTTTCGATGTCGGCCGTCTTAAGTATTTAGTACTGTCGCGATATGCTTGTTACAATGATACCCCGAAGCTCAACTCCTCGGTAACAGGAGGCATCGAGAACAATATCCTTGTCACAAGAACATCGAAACAATCCCAGAATACTCGCGGGATCCTAAAAAAAATTTGGTGCGATTTTGAAAGTAGAAGAGAAACGAGTAATCGTCAGGAGTCCTCACCAGAGAGAAAGGGGATGAGAAGCAAATAAATCCTACTCTCCGATATAATATAGGACTCAAAAAGTTTTCAGTGTGTGCCTAGACTCAACCATCAACGATTCGATCAATCAGTGGGGGCTTCTAGGTCGGAGAAGGCTCTGAATACCAACTTGTAATGCCCAGGATGGGACTATACCTCCTACGTGTCGAGGCACGACTTAAAGGTATAAGCCCATCCTAGAATGATCTCAAGTTTGGTATCTTTGCACAACTCATGTAAAAGAGAGATTAAATTGCAAAAGGAGATAGTTGGCTTACACTCGCCACTTCACACAATACAATAAATAAACAAATCATCATACAAAACATCACAACCCGACTACGGGTGAAGATCCAAAAGAAAGATACCAAAACAACATAAAGCCACAGGTCAGGATCGAATCCTAGTAGAAACCACTACTGAACATCGAAACGTCACTAGCATTCGGCCACTCTCTTCATCGAGCTCCCAGTGAAGAACTTGAACCAGCTTCTGCTTCAAACTCGGCTGAACCTGCATCTGGTGTTGTAGTAACTGTGAGCCACGAGGACTCAGCAATCCCATAACCATGGGTAACAAGACTAGCAAAGCTTTGTGGGTAGGAAGAGGTAAAGTGGTGAGGTTGCAGCAGCGGCTAAGCATAATATGGTGGCTAACTTACGAGTACCAGAATGAGAAGAGCATCTACGCAAACGGTCGCAAAAGAGGTGATCGCTAAAGATCCTAACTACATACGGTCAAACATAACCCCACCGTGTTCTCTTCTCAAAGTGAAAAGAGACAGTCACGGTTACTCACACAGTTTTGTGTTTTACTTCGGATCATCTGTCAAGTTTTCTACAACCGGACATTAACAAAATCCAATCTGCCACATAACCGCGGGCACGGCTTTCGAAAGATCATAACCCTGCAGGGGTGTTCCAACTTAGCCCATCACAAGCTCTCACGATTAGCTGAAGTGATAAATATAATATCATCACCCCTTATCTTAGGGAAAATCCGATCAGGCTCGGCTTCCCGGTAGCACAAGTCATTTCGACAATGGTAAAACAAGTCCAGCAAGACCTCCCAGCGTGCCGACACCCTGATAGTAGCCGCGCGTATCTCGTCTCAGGCCACGTCCGGATGAGCAGTACGTACAGATACCGAAGACCCCAGCGAACTGGGTGGTATCCGCAAGTGGCTCTAGTTTGGGACCAACACCATCAGCACTGCCCCCCCCCTGCTATGTAGAATTAAGAATCCTCGGGTAGCGCTAACTCCCTATGCAAATTTAATTAATTAATTAAGTTGTTATTATGAGGCAAATTAAAACCAATGTTGGGCCTTGCTGGAGGAGTTTTATTCAAAGTCGAACTGTCAAGGGGTCCCCATTACACCCATCGTGTTAGGAATGCAAAATCAAGGAACATAATGCCGGTTTATCGGAGCCTAAGGTGGCATGAGTGGAACAAAACACCGAGCAAAAGGCCAAGCCTTCCACCCATGCCCAGTATATAAGGTGTGTTAATAATAATTATAGATATTGTGATATATCCAACAACAAGTTCCCTCCTGGAACAGACTTCATCTTCACCTGCAACTAACAACGCTATAAGAGAGACTGACCAAGCGGGGCTGAGCAAGCGGGTAACATAGCTAAACAGTGGTTTTGCTAGGAAGGTTTCAAATGTTAGAGGTTTCATGGCTACAAGGAGAGGCTGACATAAAAGATGGGTATCGCGACATGTAACGATAGCATCGAGACAACTAAGCATGGCAATGGTAGTAAAGGTATCCAAGGGTATGATCATCTTGCCTGGGATTCCACAAGGGAGAAGAACGGATCCATGAAGCAGAAGGAGCAACAGACGAGCGAATCCTCACAACTCCGGAACGAAACCGAAGCTAACAAGAGAAGCAACCGGAAAGAAGCAAAAACAACACGGTAAACACACAAGCATAAACATGGCATACGATGCACATCCAAGTATGATGCATGCCCGGTTTAAATATGCATGGCATGGCAAAGTGCACAAACAAAACTACAAGTTAAGTGGAGATCAATATGCAACGAGTTGCATCTTGACGAAACACCACATTTAAATATTTAGTTGACTCTCATTTAATTACAAGACAAGATTAAATGTTGGTTAACATGGCAAGAGGTGAAGCATAAAGAAACTACACTATTTAGGCATTTTAAATGGGGCCGGAGAATAACAACAACATATCCGGAAAATCCCCATGAGCATGTTTAATAATTATAAAGCAACAACAATTAAGCATTTAGGGTTGTTAATATGATGCGGATGACATGATCAAGTTTATGCAAGTTTTATTACAAGATTGACTTAAAAGAGTTATGAAGCATTTGTCACCGTGGTGGAATAGAAAAGGGTGCCACGGCAACGATCCGAACATGATGCAACGCATCATATCGGTTTCGGTATCTCGTTAAGAGACCGGTGCAAAAGGTGACGAAGCGAGTCAAACGGGATGATGGGGTGATCCCGTTGCCGGGTTCCCACGGGTCGGCGACGAGGCAACCGAGGAACATGACAAAGGTGGAACGGGCACGAAGCACACAAGGGAGACATTTCATACAACACAAGCATCACACGGGTCATCGACGGGGTTATACCTTCGGAACCATCGTTCCCGGAGGGGTTCGAGGTCGTAGTGGAAGTAGCCGTAGTAGTGGAAGTAGTGGTACACGAGTCGTGGTACACGGGGCGACGGTAGTGGTACATGCCGTAGAGGGAAGTAGTTGTTCTCGTTCATCGGAGAGGAAGTAGTTGTACACGAGGTGGCCAACGAGTAGTCGTTCCGTTTGTAGAGGTACTTGAGGGTCTCGGCGACGGTAGTCGAACAAGGGTCCAAAAGTAGATAATGTTTGCTGTTACATGGGTGCTTGACAAAACAAAATCAGCAGCAAAACAAACAAAACAAGGAAGAAGCTACGGCCTCGGCGACGAAGCTGAAAAGGCCCGGGCCTTCGCTCGGAGCTGCTCATGGCCGCGACCTTGACGATGCAGATGCGGGGCGGCCGGCGCTGCACGGACGAGGGAGCTGGGATGCTCCCGAGGCAGAGGCGGCTTGAGAGGAGGCGCTGACGAAGCCCTCGGGGTTGGAGGAGACCGGCGACGGAGGCGGCGAACGGAGGGAGCAGCACGGGCGTCGGGGCGCATCGGGCGCTGCGGGAGGTCGACGCGCTCGCGGGGCAGGGCCGCGGAGGAGACGTGCGGGTCGCCCTTGGCGCGGCGGCGGCCTGCGGTGGACGACGGCGCGGGGCTGCCATGGCGAAGAGACGCCAGCTGCGAGGAAGAAGGCCAGGCGCTGGAGGCCAGGATGGGTGCGGGCACTCGGGGCCAGCACGAAGGGAGGCGGTCGCAGGCCGGCGCCCCGGGCGCGCGGGAGGGGAGCTCCATGGCGCTGGAGGGCGGAGGGAAGAAGAGGCGCTCGGGCGCGCTGGTGAGGGAGCGGCCTGAGCGAGGGAAGAAGAGTGCGGCGAGGGGTGCGAGAGGCGAAGGGGCTCGAGGGGCGGAGGGAGAGGGAAACGGGATCCTGTCCTGGATCGAGAGAGAGAAGGGAGAGGGAGATCGAGCGGAGGGTCGGGGGTGCGGCGGCGCGAGGGAAAGGAGGAGCGATCGGTGAGGGACGAACGATGCGCTAGGGTTCGGTGTAGTCTTGGGCCGGAGGAATGGGCCTGAAGGCCGGCTGGGGGGGCTGAGGCCCAGAGGGAGGAGGAGAAGATGGGCCAGGAGGCCTGGACTGGAGGCTGCTGGGCTCTCTTTAAATTAAAACTGCTGCTGTACTAATTATTTCTCTTTTAAAACAAAAGAGAAAAGGAGAAAGAAAAGAAAGAGAAGGTAGGGGAGGAATTTGTGCATGAGGTAAAAATCCCTAGGCTCACAAAAAAATGTCAGGGATTTAAATAAAATAGAAGGAGGTTTTTTGGAAGAACCTTGGAACAACGGAAAGGAATATTGGCAAGGTTTGGAAGGAGAAGCTCGAAGTGAAATAGACATGGGGAAAATGCAAGTGTGTTAGGTTAATTCCAACGAATGGAATATTTAAAATATAGCTCCCTAGTATTGAGAGGCTTTTATATGTTATAAAGAGAAGTCACCTTCCCTCGATTTAAATGGACCGAAGGTCCACACGATTTATTTAGGTTGAGATGCAAAAAAAAAATGACATGATGGCATGATGACATGATGCAATGCAAAAATAAAAGAACACAAGCACAATGAAACACACGGGCAACCCGGAACATCTGGAACTTCTGGAATCTTCTGGAATCTTCTGGGACGTCGGTCTCGGGCGTCACAGAGAACACTTGTACCTTGAAATTTCGTAAGGGATCATCTTATAATGCTACCATCATACTAAGCAAAATAAGAAGCATAATAAGATAAACATCACATGCAATCAAAATATGTAACATGATATGGCCATCATCATCTTGTGCTTTTGGTCTCCATCTCCAAAGCATCGTCATGATCTCCATCGTCACCGGCTTGACACCATTATCTTCATTGTAGCGTCGTGATTTTCTCGCCAACTATTGCAACTACTACTATCGCTAACTCATAGTGATAAAGTAAAGCAATTACATGGATTTCGCAATTCATAAAATAAAGAGACAACCATAAGGCTCCTGCCGGTTGCCGATAATTTACAAAACATGATCATCTCATACAAACGTATAACTCATCACATCTTGACCATATCACATCACAACATGCCCTACAAAAACAAGTTAGACGTCCTCTACTTTGTTGTTGCAAGTTTTACATGGCTGCTACGGGCTTAGCAAGAACCGTTCTTACCTACGCATCAAAACCACAACGATTTTTCATCAAGTGTGTTGTTTTAACCTTCACAAGGACCGGGCGTAGTCACACTCGATTCAACTAAAGTGAGAGAGACAGACACCCGCCGGTCACCTTTAAGCAACGAGTGCTTGCAACAGTGAAACCAGCTTGCGTAAGCGTACGCGTAATGTCGGTCCAGGCCGCTTCATCTCACAATACCGCCGAATCAAAGTATGATATGCTGGTAAGCAGTATGACTATTATCGCCCATAACTCATTGTGTTCTACTCGTGCATATCATCTACGCATAGACCTGGCTCTGATGCCATAGTTGGGGAACATAGTATTTCAAAAAAATATCCTACGATCACGCAAGATCTATCTAGGGGAATAATAGAAACGAGCGGGAGAGTGTGTCCACGTACCCTCGTAGACCGAAAGAGGAAGCGTTTAGTAACGCGGTTGATGTAGTCAAACGTCATCGCGATCCAACCGATCAAGCACTGAATGCACGGCACCTCCGCGATCTGCACACGTTCAGCTCGATGACGTCCCTCGAACTCTTGATCCAGTTGAGGCCAAGGGAGAGTTTCGTCAGCACAACGGCGTGGTGACGGTGTTGATGAAGTTATCGACAAAGGGCTTCGCCTAAGCACTGCGACAATATGACCGAGGTGTGTAACAGTGGAGGGGGGCACTGCACACGGCTAATAAATCAACTTGTGTGTCTATGGGGTGCCCCCTCCCCCGTATATAAAGTAGTGGAGGAGGGGATGGCCGACGCTATCTATGGCGCGCCCCAAAGGGGATTCCTGCACCTAGTAGGAGTAAGTTTCCCCCCTTTCATAGTTGGAGTAGGAGAAGATGGAAGAGGGAGAAGGAGAGAAGGAAAGGGGGGCCGTACCCCTCCCCAATTCTGATTGGGCTTATGGGGCGCGCGCCTCTCACTTGGTCGCCTCCTCCTATCTCCCACCATTGGCTTCCGGTAACCTCCCGGTACTCCGGTATTTATCCGGTGCCCCTGGAACCCTTCCGGTGTTCGAATACAACCTTCCAATATATCAATCTTTATGTCTTGACCATTTCGAGACTCCTCGTCATGTCTGTGATCTCATCCCGGACTCCGAACAAACTTTGGTACACCAAAACATATAAACTCATAATACCAATCGTCATCGAACGTTACGCGTGCGGACCCTACGGGTTCGAGAACTATGTAGACATGACCAAGATTCATCTCCGGTCAATAACCAATAGAGGAATCTAGATGCTCAAATTGGTTCCTACATATTCCACGAAGA
This sequence comes from Secale cereale, assembly GCA_902687465.1. Lineage (NCBI taxonomy): Eukaryota > Viridiplantae > Streptophyta > Magnoliopsida > Poales > Poaceae > Secale > Secale cereale. Next base: position 6,667,074 of record LR738713.1, on the reverse strand, counting down.
TATTTATCAATCAAACAGCATAACAACATACGTTGTTCCCTTTGTCATCGTTATGTTACTTGCCCGAGATTCAATCATCGGTATCATCATACCTAGTTCAATCTCGTTACCGGCAAGTCTCTATACTCATTCCATAATACATCATATCCTGAGTAACTCATTAGCCGTTTGCTTGCAAGGCTTATAACGATGTGTATTACCGAGAGGGGCCAGAGATACCTCTCTGACACTCGGAGTGACAAATCCTATTCTCGATCTATGCCAACACCACAAACACCTTGGGAGACACCTATAGAGCATCTTTATAATCACCCAGTTACGTTGTGATGTTTGATAGCATAGAAGGTGTTCCTCCGTTATTCGGGAGTTGCATGATCTCATAGTCAGAGGAACATGTATAAGTCATGAAGAAAGCAATAGCAGTAAACCTAAACGATCATAGTGCTAAGCTAAAATATGGGTCTCTTCCATCACATAATTCTCATAATGATGTGATGTCTTTGATCTAATGACAACACATGTCTATGGTCAGGAAACATAACCATCTTTGATTAGCGAGCTAGTCTAGTAGAGGCATACTAGGGACACTCTGTTTTGTCTATGTATTCACACATATATCAAGTTTCCGATCAATAAAATTCTAGCATGAATAAAAGACATTTATCATGATATATAAGGAAATATAAATAACAAATCTATTATTGCCTCTAGGGCATAATTCCTTCGAAAGGCGCTCTACAGGTATCTCCGATGGTCTCTGTTGAGTTCCATGGATCGAGACTAAGATTTGTCACTGCGTTTGACGGAGAGATATCTCTGGGACCTCTCGGTAATACAACATCATTAGAAATTTCATGTAGCAAATGAGTTTAATCACAGGGTCTTGCATTATGGAACGAGTAAATATACTTGCCAGTAACGAGATTGAACTAGGTATGAAGATAACGAAGATAGAATCTGGGGCAAGTAACATATCGCCGAACAAAGGGAATTGTATACAGGATTAACTGAATCCTTGACATCGTGGTTCAACCGATAAAGATATTCATGGAATATGTGGGAAGCAATATGGGCATCCAGGTCCCGCTATTGATTATTAACCAGAGAGGAGTCTCGGTCATGTCTACATGATTGTCGAACCCATAGGGTTGCACGCTTAACGTTCGGTAGCGCTAGGGTAGTATTGAGATATTAATAGTAGACAGTCTGAAGGTTGTTCAGAGCCTCGGTTGGGATCCGGGACATCACGAGGAGCTCCGGAATGGTCTGGAGGTATAGATTTATATATGGAAAGTTGTTGTCTAGGTTGCGGGAAAAGTCTCGTTTTTTCGATACTGTACCGGAAAGTCACTAGAATGTTCCAGAGGGTTCCGAACGATCCTTAAGTTCTCAGAAGGTTCCACCACGTCCCAAACAGTAGCATGGGCTGTAGGGGGTGCCCTGGCGTTATTGGGCTAGGCGCACCTGCCACTACTTGCACATGCGCCTAGGGGAAGGGGAACCCTAAGGGGGAGGGCCCTCCATTTGGATTGGAGGGCACTCCTCCCTCCTTGGCTCCTGCCCCCTGCCTTGGTAGGGGCTAGGTCTAGAACGCCCCACCCTCACCTTTATATATAGTGGGGAGGGGCACGCGTCAGCCAACCATTACATGCTTGCCCCGTCTCCCTTTCGTTACTCCTCCATATTCCGTCAGCGCTTGGCGAAGCCCTGCCGGAATTTCGCTGGCACAACTACCACTATGCGGTCGTGTTGGTTATGATATCATCTACCTCCTCTCTCTCACTTGCTGGATCAGGAAGAAGAGGACGCCGTCGAGCTGTACCTGTGCTAAACTTCGAGGTGTCATCTGTTCGGCACTAGATCAGATTGAATTTGGATTGGATCGTTAATCGTACGGCTACATCAACCGCGTCACAATGCTAATGCTTTTAGTATACAAGGGTATGTAAACACACTCTCATCTCATTGCTTTGCAACTCCTAGTGTTCTCTTTGTGACGGTGCTGAACAGTAGAACACTTCTTAGGGTGCTGAACTGCTTAATATTCTCAAAGCCTATCGCCGTCCTTTGGCCAGGGTTCTTTGGTGATGAGTAGGGGCTCACTTGTGGATGCTTTAGTCCATTACAAACAAATGCACCTTCAAATGTCATCCTTTTTTTGCATAAATGGAAACCTATGGCGAAATGGTGGGACGCTGATCATATGCTCGAGATGGAGAAAATCAGAAATATCCAAGTTCCAGCTGGACACCCATCTTCGCTCGGTTGAGGCCTTCTTCTCCAACCTACCATTTGCAGATGACAATCTTCTCTTCTTCAAGGCTACTAGAGAGCAAGCTAGCAGAGTAAAGGAAGTGTTGGATTTATTTCAAAAATGTATAGACAATCTCTAAGCCAAAGCAAATAATGTTCCCTGTTATTTAGTGTACCATGCAGTGAGGATTTGAGGAAGGATATCATGAGTATCTTAGGTGTGGCCTCATACTCTTTTGGAGAAAATATTCGGGACTTCCAAACCCAAAAGGAAGAATGAAAAAGGGTAATTTTTGGCCTACCATGGAGATGTTCGGGAAGAGATCTAACGACTGGAATGAACATTTCATGTCCTAGGCGGCGAAGGAAGTGCATGTGAAGTCTGTTGTGCAAGCATTGCCAACTTATGTTATGGGAGTATTTAAACTGAACCAAAGCTTTTGTGAGAGTAATGAGAAAAGCATAAGGGATTGCTGGTGGGGAGACAAAGATGAGCACCGGAAAGTGCATTGGATGTAGTGGGAAAATATGACCAAGGAAACAAGAGATGGATGTATTGGTTTCTGTGATATGCACTTATTTAATCAGGCGCTTCTAGCAAGAGAGGGATGGAGGCTATTACAAGGTCCAAACAGTCTTTGTGCAAGGGTTTTAAAATCTAAATACTACCCGGACGGTGACATGATCAACATGGTGTTCGCCACATACGCGTCTCGAGTTACTCAAAGAATGACATATATGGCGAGTCGGTAATGGAAGAAAGATTCATATTACAAGAGATCAATGGATCCCAAGGAAGGTCTAAAAAGAGCAAATTTTATCGGGAGAACTCATCTAAGATGGGTCAATCAATCGGTATCCCAAGACTAAAATAAATGGAACACGGACCTCATCAGACAATTTGCAAAATCCGTTTACCTTTGGAGCAAGTGGAGGATTGTGTGGTATGGCACTATGAGAAAAACAATATCTTCACCGTTAAAAACGTCTAAAAGCTTGTGGATTCACTGAAAAGAAAGGGCACACTGTTGCTGACCAACTCAACTAGTGATCCTGGCGATAGGAAAATTTGGTATGTGATATGGAAGGCAAACATCCCAAAAACGATACACAATTTTGGTTGGAGAGTGGTGACCCAGTCCCTTGCTACAAAACATAATACCTTCAGGAGAACCATAGTGAAGGAGGACATATGTGATATCTGTGGTAGGGAGAGGGAGGATGAATTTCATGTTGTCGTTTCACGTACTCGCAGCGGAGCTTTGAGATGTGCCATGAGAGCAAACTGGGCGTTTAGAATGTCTGGCAGGGACTGGTTGCAGATGTTGCTTGCTCCACCTCATGAGCCTGTCAGAAACAATATCCTCATGATTATGTGGAAAGCCTGGCAGTTAAGGAATAATGTGATAAATGGAGATGGGAAAGAAACTGTCTCGGGAGTTGTGCATCAGTTAATTAGGCTAGGTGAGGATCTCACACTATCCAGGCAGACGGCAGTCACATCTGCTGATCAGAATGCTATCCATCTTTCGCCCCGCTATATAGATATAGCAACCACCCGATACAACTGACAGTCCATTGCTGGGGCAGACAGCACAAGCACGCCCAAAAGAAATAACACAGAAAGAAAAAGAAACTAATGACAACAGAGTCGGATCGACGAAAACGATGAAGACCCACAACCGTTGCGCCCGCCGGAGAATTTCTACCACACTCCGAGCACTTCAGATCGCTGCATACCAAGCAACACCTTCAGGAAGGAATGCGATGATGCCAACGCTGCTGCCGGGACAGGTCCTAGGGTTTCCCCCGGTAAGCGGAGGGGTGTGTGGAGGAGGCATACCCGACGCCCTTCATAAAGGAACGGTGGCGCCGGCGGGCGTCACCGCGTCGGAGCCGGCCAAGCCGACAGGGATTTCTCCCGTCTGCCAAACAACCACAGCCCCGACCGATCAATCACACTCCACCAATCTTACCGCCCACCAACATGCGCCACCACGACCTTTTGATAGCCACCGCTATCTCACCATGGAAAGCGAAGCAAGCCCAACGGATCCGAGAGGGGACAACCAGGAATGAGGAGCGGCAGAATCAGCAACCACACGGGAGGGGACAACCTCCACCTCCCTTAGAGGTCACCGGTCGGACGCAGCAAGAAGAGCACTGATACTTCTCCAACGTATCTATGATTTTTGATTGTTCCATGCTATTATTTATGAAGTCTTGGATGTTTAATGGGCTTTATCATTCACTTTTATATCATTTTTGGGACTATCCTACTTCAGGGTTTTGCAGAAAAAGAATATCAAACTGAGTCCAAACGGAATGAAACCTTCGCGAGAGATATTTTTGGAGAAAATGACGCACACGGAGCTTGAGAACCACGTCAGGGGATCAAGGGGTGGCCCACGAGGGTGGGGGGCGCGCCCCCCTTCCCAGGGCGCCCCCCTGCCTCGTGGCCCCCTCGAGCATCCCCCGGTGCCCTCCTTCTTCCTATATAATTCTACGTACCGCAAAACCTCCGTGAACAGAGAGAAAACCCTAATTCCACCACAGTAACCTTCTGTTCCCGTGAGATCCCATCTTGGAGCCTGTTCCGGAGCTCCACCGGAGGGGGATCCATCACGGAGTTCTTCATCATCATCATCATCGCCCTCACCATGAGTTGTGAGTAGTTTACCACAGACCTTCGAGTCCATAGCTAGTATCTAGATGGTTTCTTCTCTCTCTCTGGATCTCAATACAAAGTTCTCGTCGGTCTTCGAGGAGATCTATTCGATGTAATCTCTTTTTGCGGTGTGTTTGTCGAGATTCGGTGAATTATGAGTTTATGATCAAGGTTATCTATGAAAGATATTTGATTCTTCTCTGAACTTTTTATGTGTGCTCATAATATCCTTGCAAGTCTCTTCGAATTATTGGTTTGGTTTGGCCTACTAGATCTATAGTTCTTGCAATGGGAGAAGTGCTTGGCTTTGGGTTCAATCTTGCGGTGTCCTTACCCAGTGACAGTAGGGGCAGAAAGGCACATATTGTATTGTTGCCATCGAGGATAAAAAGATGGCGTTTATATCATATTGCTTGAGTTTATCCCTCTACATATCATGTCATCTTGCTTAAGGCGTTACTCTGTTCTTATGAACTCAATACACTAGATGCATGCTGGATAGCGGTCGATGTGTGGAGTAATAGTAGTAGATGCAGGCATGAGTCGGTCTACTTGTCTCGGACGTGATGCCTATATACAATGATCATGCCTAGATAGTCTCATAATTATTCGCTTTTCTATCAATTGCTCGACAATAATTTGTTTACCCGCCGTAGAATAATCGCTATCATGAGAGAAGCCACTAGAGAACACTATGGCCCTCAGATTTATTCTCAACATATCAATCTACATCTACTTTACTTTTATCGCTTTTATTTGCTATTCTTATGAACCAAAAATACCAAAAATATAAACTATCATCTCTATTAGATCTCACTTTCGTAAGTGACCAAAGGGAATGACAACCCCTTATCGCGTTGGCTGCGAAGTTCTTATTTGTTTGTGCAGGTGCGAGGGACTGGTGCGTGGTCTCCTACTAGATTGATACATTGGTTCTCAAAAACTGAGGGAAATACTTACGCTACTGTGCTGCATCTCCCTTTCCTCTTCGAGGGAATACAACGCAAGCTCCAGAAGTAGCAAGCACACCAGGCCCACAGCCTGGCCGAGCCAGAAATGGCTCTTGAAGCTCTCGTCACCACACTGCAGTGTGCGCGCCGCCGTCTCCGTGGCTGCCGCCGGCCATCCCCTCCTCGCGGGGCTGCACCTCTCCATCAACACCATCATCAACCTCCTCCTCACCATGTCCATGCGTGAGTAGTCTTCTCCGGGGCCGAGGGCTCGTACGTGTAGCTATGTGGTTATCTCTCTCTCCCATGATGTGATCTTCGTTGTGATCATAGGCTATGTTAATCTAAGGTGATCCCATGATGTTTCCCCTTCCTCTATGTATTGGATTGATGTACTCACTTGTCTTTATCTAGTATAATCCCCGAGACCAAGGTGACAGCGGTCTATTGGACATGGATTAGAAAAATATTTTCATGAGTGATTTCCTCTCTTGTGTGTTGATTGAAGATTGAGAGTCTCTTGGTGCTTGTCTTTGACTATCCTTTAGATATGTCGTGGTGATTGTGGGACTCTCTTTGGATGGCCGCGGTGACATTGGGAAATCCTTAGATTGAGAACAACAAACTTTGAGGTGTGCTTTTGTAGCCCTACATAATTCTCGTCCTCTCTTGACCACGAAGGAATGACCTCCGGGTGCGTCTCCATTGCATGTTTTATGGGAAATATCATGTGATTCGATTATGTTAATGTTGTTGGGAGTTGCCACTAGTGAAAGTATGATCCCTAGGCCTTGTTTCCACCATTGCAATACCATTTGTGCTCACGTTTACCACTTGTTTGCTTGCTGCACTTTTTATTACAGATTTATATTACTTTGTTTTGCCATCCATATCACTTGCCATTTAACATCTCTTCGCCGAACTAGTGCACCTATACATCTAACAAGTGTATTAGGTGTGTTGGGGACACAAGAGACTTCTTGTATCTTAGTTGCAGGGTTGCTTGAGAGAGACCATCTTCAACCTCTACTTCCCTGAGTTCGATAAACCTTAGGTCATCCACTTGAGGGAAATTGCTGCTGTCCTACAAACCTCTGCGCTTGGAGGCCCAACATAGTCTACAAGAGTAGAAGCGTGTGTAGACATCATGCCGGCGCCAAGTCGGCCCCATGGCAAGACCTCCGCAACGGTGCCGGACATCCCTATGCCACTGGATCCAAACATGCATATGGCACAGGATTCGAACTACGACGACGACAACGACGACGATACATTTGCCAACGTCGATCAGTACTTTGCCGATCATGGGTACGATGGCGACTTCATGGGGCCTCCTTCTCAAGAACCCAACCCTACAAAAGACGTCCGCGATCTAGCTGGTACCGCGGAGAAACCAAGTTGCAACAGGCGTCGTCTGTCTTTCAGTTCTCAGGAGACGCCTCCAGCTGCCGACTTCACCGAGCCTCAAATAGGCGAGGTGTGAAATATTATCATCCCCAACACACTCAAGAAGGCGGTCTGTGAGCAGAACTCGGTCCCATTACAGGAGAAGAAGAAGGCACGGAAAAGAAAGACTAACAAGGGTGCGAGCCAGCCGGCACCGAGTACGATTCGGGCTCAGGACGGGCCACCTTCACCTAAGGATGTAATGAGGAGGGTGCATGTGGCGGGTAGGCCGATGCTACCGAGAAATATGCTCGATGCTGCAACCGGTGCTATGCGGAGTCTGCATGACAGTGTTCTCTCTTTGGAGAAGCGGCGTCTTAGAGAGAAGGATGTGGCATACCCGGTTTTCGCGTCCAAGGTGCCAGAGGGCAAGGGCTTTGTGGATAACTCCATCGGGGGTACGATCGTCCTGCGGTTTAATGACATCTACGCTATGTTGAACCTTCATCCGCTGCACTACACCTTCGTTTGGCTATTTTCGCTGAGTATGGAGATGCAGATCATTCGCGACAAGACCTCGAACATCGTGATAGTCGACCCCTTCTACATGCGTGCCAAGATCTTGGGCAGCGCTGGGGACCGGCAAGTCGCGAGTTCTTACCTCGAAGGCGTCATTCTGGCAAACCGAGATAAGGATAACTTCCTCGTGCCTTACTTTCCCGAGTAAGTCCTCCGCTCAACCGCCCCGTAATATATAAATTCTTAGATTTCGATCGTTTTTCTTTTAACATTCCGTGTTTTGTGCAGTGACACACATTGCACACTCATCCTCCTAAGCCCCAAATATTCCATGGCCACGTATTTCGACTCGGACCGTCAGTCGAAGGTAGACTACACAAATGTCAAGAATGTTCTTGATGATGTTCTCCCCGGCTACGCCAAATCTGGAGGCACCTTCACCAGGCCTATTCGTAAGTATGGCAAGAACGTGTTCTCCCACAAGAGACGTTCTGCTGCGTCAAGTAGCCGCCTGGCGGTCAGAAGGGTGCCCACTACGCCATCCATCACATGCGGGCGATCGTACAGGACCATCATCAACTTCTGCTACCGAGTAAACTCAAAGATTGGGCCGCGAGCGTGTCGGCAATCCAGGACGCGGACATCAGACAAGAATTCTTTCGCATCCAGTCGTGGTTTGAGGAAATCATCCATCAAGATGTCGTTCGTACCTCGGGGCAGTTCTACCTCAGAAATCAACCATCCAACAGTGACATCGACACAATGCTACAAATGCAGGCTGACAACGCCCGCGATTTCATGACTCCTACGATAGACGGCGGCTTCATCCACGCTCCGGTCCCTTGAGTCGAGTCAAAAGTAGTGATGCAGTGTCTAGTTCTGAAACATCGATTGGCTCATGTTGTAATTAAAGTTTAATGAACTTGTAGTATGTCTCTTGGGTTTCGACAGTCGTTCAACTTAGATGTAATCGATGCTATTAATGTCTTGCTTTTCTCTTCCGATCGTTCTGTTGCATACTTATATATTGCTTATGTATTATCTGTGAATTGGTACTAACGTTTCGTTTGGCTAGTGCATAGCGATGCCGTCGTATGTCGTGTACAAGGGTAAGGTTCCCGGAGTCTACGACGACTGGGAGGAGTGTCGGATACATGTTCACCGATTCAGCGGTAACAGTTACAAAGGGTACACCATTAGGGCCGAGGCGGAATCTAGATACGCCCGCTATCTAGCGGGAGAGGGGAGGGAGCGTTGGAGGAACCGGATGAAGATGAGTTTCATTGTGATGATGCTCATCGTGATGACCGCAGCTCTCTTGTATGTGATGGTAGTTTAGATGATCGATATCGACTTGTAATGTGAAGACAAACTCGCTACTCGCGGTCTCGAGACTTGTAATATAATGTTCTATCTTTGTTTGGTCTTTTGAATTCGGAGACTAATATGATGAATTATATTCGGAGACTAATATGATGAATTGTATTTAGAGACTAATCTTCTACTGTATTCGATGAATCTGTTGTTGCTGTGTGCTGCTGTCTATATTATGTCCAATAATACATTTTGTAACCTGTGCAAAAAACAGGAAAATAAAAAACAAATAAATAACCTAATATTCATACTAATGGCGCATCACATCATAGTGCGCCATTAGTATGCCAAAGGATACTAATGGCGCATCATCCAACAGTGCGCCATTAGCATGCCAAAGTTACTAATGGCGCATCAGGCAAGAGTGCGCCATTAGTATGCCAAAGCACCTGGGTGTATATGGCCCCCAGGGAGGCATACTAATGGCGCACCGTAGTATATACTAATGGCGCATCTCTGGTGCGCCATTAGTATACCAGATACTAATGGCGCACCACTGGTGCACCATTAGTAAAATATACTAATGGTGTAGCACTAATGGCGCACCACTAATGCGCCATTAATGGCCAAAATAGTCGCGCCATTAGTAGACCTTTTCCTAGTAGTGTGGCCGCCTCCTCCTCTCTCCCACTGATGTCTACACACGCTTCTACTCTTGTAGACTATGTTGGGCCTCCAAGCGCAGAGGTTTGTAGGACAGCAGCAATTTCTCTCAAGTGGATGACCTAAGGTTTATCAAACTCAGGGACGTAGAGGTTGAAGATGGTCTCTCTCAAGCAACCCTGCAACTAAGATAGAAGAAGTCTCTTGTGTCCCAAACACACCTAATACAACTAGGAGTTGTATAGGTGCACTAGTTCGGCGAAGAGATGGTAAAATATGGATGATAGGAGTGGCAAAGCAAAGTAATATAAATCTGTAATAAAAAGTGCAGCAAGCAAACAAGTGGTAAACGTGAGCACAAATGGTATTGCAATGGTGGAAACAAGGCCTAGAGATCATACTTTCACTAGTGGCAACTCCCAACAACATTAACATAATCAAATCACATGATATTTCCCATAAAACATGCAATGGAGACGCACCCGCAGGTCATTCCTTCGTGGTCAAGAGAGGACGAGAATTATGTAGGGCTACAAAAGCACACCTCAAAGTTCGTAGTTCTCAATCTAAGGATTTCCCAGTGTCACCGCGGCCATCCAAAGAGAGTCCCCCAATCACCACAACATATCTAAAGGATATTTAAAGACAAGCACCAAGAGACTCTCAATCTTCAATCAACACACAAGAGAGGAAATCACTTATGAAAATATTTTTCTAATCCATGTCCAATAGACCGCTGTCACCTTGGTCTCGGGGATTATACTAGATAAAGACAAGTGAGTACATCAATCCAATACATAGAGGAAGGGGAAATATCATGGGATCACCCTAAATTAACATAGCCTATGATCACAACGAAGATCACATCATGGGAGAGAGAGATAATCACATAGCTACATGTACGAGCCCTCGGCCCCGGAGAAGACTACTCACGCATGGACATGGTGAGGAGGAGGTTGATGATGGCGTTGATGGAGAGGTGCAGCCCCGTGAGGAGGAGATGGCCGGCGGCACCCACGAAGGCGGCGGCGGCGGCCATTGGGGGCGCGGCGGCGGCGACGGCGGCCCTAGGGGGCAGCGGCTCCTTGGCCCCCCCTTCTTCCTTGTGGATGGTGCTGCAATGGTGCTGGTCCTCCCCTCCAAGATGGCGGCTTGGGAGGAGGAAAATTCGTGGCCCTTGGTGACCTAGGTTTCCTCTCTTTATATAGACTCTCGGATTCCCGTCATCAGATTTTGGGCCTCAGTAAATCGGGCTTTACTCGGCCGTCCGGACTCCGATTTGGACGAATTTTATATCCAGAAGCATCGCCTCGAAATTCCCCACAACTTTCGCAACTAGACTTTTTCCGTTTGACGTCGTCTTCGGGCTGGAACGTGACCATCTTTAAAAAACGTTCTCAGACAGATTTCAGGAAAGTCTGAGTCCTACTCCAATACGACTCCTTTTGCGCTTTTGTCAATTTCCAAGTAATTCCTACACAATAAAGTGTAAGACAAGAACATTGTGTACTTTTGCAACCATTAGTTGGTTAGTCCAAATATGATCAAAAGTGTATGGAAGTGCATAAATAACATAGCAATATCACACAAAAGAGGCATGGAGCAAGCAGAAATTATAGATACGTTTTGGACGCATCAACATCCCCAAGCTTAATTCCTGCTCGTCCTCAAGTAGGTAAATGATAACAAGCATAATTTCTGTGGTGACATGCTATTAACCATATAAGGACTTTTCACAGTCACATGACAAAAGCTTACTGAGACAATGAATCTGTAGTAATTAAGTAGCCTCATGAGAAAATCACAAAGAACTGAAAGTTTTACAATATGATACTGAAACATCAAATAGATTTGTAGTGAGCATGGTGTGCAAATATGATAAAGTGGTACCTCGCTTGCCCCCTTTAGTGAAGCAAAACATAAATGCAGGGGCACCTCCAAGGTTTAAGTGACGACTAGATACAATTATTTGAGAATAAACGATATCATAATCATGCAAAAGACAATGGTAATTTGGGACAATGCACATTACACTCAGAATGACAATCATGCTCTCAATAGTTGGTGCTTAAAAGAAGGTGGAGACTCTCGAACCGTGGCTTTTGATGCCAAGGTTGAAAACCCGTGGTCGGAAACAAAAACTAAACATGTACCAGAGCTCTTGGGTTTTAAAAACAGAGGTAAAGATTTTTTTTTAGAATATGCATATTTCGTCAACGAATGCTAGTAGATAACTCAATTACTTCTCGAGCTGGACAAGTTTCGAGGAACGGCTCCCGCATGAGGATGATCACATCCTCTTAATCTCCTTTGTTTATCACTGCCAAAGTTTTCTGATTTCTTATGAACAAAGCGTGAAGGAGGGTTTGTTTGTTGTATTATTTTTTAATGAGCCGGGCGCACTCTATGCCAGTTCCTTCTCGTATTAGGGGTTTGCATATTAGACATGCAATCCCGGGGTGAAGCTTGTCCAACTTAAAAAGATCATGAATTAACTACTACTTCCTCATGAGCTAAAACAGAGGCAAAAAAGAGAAATGCTTTTTTTTTGAATAATTTCGAGATGGTACATGAAAGTCTTCGTTAGGAATGGCAGGTAAATACCATGTATAGGAAGGTATGGTGGACTCTTATGGCATAACTGGTTTAAAGGATTTTGGATGCACAAGCAGTCAGTCCGCTTAGTACAGGTGGAGGTTAGCAAAAGACTGGGAGCGACCAACTAAGAGAGCAATGACGGTCATAATCATGCAGAGCGACAAAGCAACATTGAATCTGGCATGGAAGTTATATCGCTACTCAGAAATAAAAGATCATCAAGGCTTGGTAGACTTTCTTTACAGTCTTAAATATGCGTGAGCATATGCCAAGTCAATCGAAATAAATTCTCGGAGGAAGATATCACTAAACCATACCACATCCTAGGCAAACAAATCATGTTGGTACTCCAATAACACATTGAGAACCCCCCAGCTATTTGAGACTAACCATAAGAAAACATGAACTACTAACCACCATTATGCACATAGCATTTTTATCACAGACATTTTTAAACAAAAGCTCTTTTAAAAAGTAAAGCATGAAAACTAAGAGCTAAGCATGACAGTAGCTATTGAAAGACCAAGAACATACACAGCAAAGATAAACATGAAAATTCTATGTTGTGTTCTAGGTTGAAGTGGAGCGTGTTTCTCTCCCACACAAAGAAAGCTGAGTTCCAACTCGTTATGAAAAGCAAGCAAAGCTAAAGAAAACTAAAAAGGAAACTAAAAGCAAGACGCTCTAAGCATAGCACATAACACATGAAGTGATAAAAATAGAGTGGAACGAAAGACGAACTGATAATGTTGATGGAGAAGGGGATGCACGGGGGCATCCCCAAGCTTAGACGCTTGAGTCTTCTTGAATATTTCTTGGGGGTGCATGGGGGCATCCCCAAACTTGAGCGTTTGACACTCCTGAATCTTTTTATCATCTTCCCTCGCACACTTGAAAACTCCCTTCATACATAACTCATCATAATCTGATTAGCGAGGTTAGTACCCATAATAAAATAATTTTTCCTTGCTGGAAATAAGGATATTCTTGAAGGTCTACTGTTTCTCAAGATTGCCAAAAGGTTTTTGCAAAGAAAAAGCAAGCTCAAGGTTTGCAAAACGAAGGAGAGGCAAAACAGGACAGAATCTGTGAAAAACAGATCAGCAGGTAGTAAATAATTTTTTCGGGGCACTTCTGCAACTCAAATAAAAAAACTCAGAACAGACGCCCGAAAGCCAATTGTATAGAGCACGCTGTTGAAAAAATTCAGACCAAAAAGATGATCTGGTTATTTTATACGAATTTTTCTGTCCAAGGACAGAATCTGTTTCCTGGACAGCACGTCACAACTTTTGAACTTTCTTGCAATCAGAGGCTAAACTTGGCACAAAGCTGAAAAGTAAAGATACAATGATGATGCTACTGTAGTAACAAACATCAAGACAACTAAAAACTGAAAGAACAAACTGAAAGCAAAGATAACAAGGGTTGTCTCCCTAGAGCTCTTTCTTTATAGCCATAAAGATAGGCTTAAGATTTTAATGATGCTCTCGTAAGAATAAGAGTTGAAGAACAAAAGAGAGCATCAAGAAGCAAATACCAAACACATTTAAGCCTAACATGCTTCCTATGCATGGGAATCTTGTAATAGAATAATTCATTGAAGCACAAAACAATAAGCATAGGAAGGCAAAACAAGCATAACTTCCAAATATTCACCATAAAAAGAGGAAACTTCTTATTATTAAGATATTTAGAACCATGTCTCCCTCTCTCATTATAAATTTCAGTGGCATCATGGATGAACTCAACAATATAACTATCACATAAGGCATTATTTCCATGATCCAAAAGCATAAAAGTGTCATTACTCTTCATATAAGCAAAATCTTTCTTATTAGGAATAGTGAGAGTAAGACTATCATAACCATCATGGTAATCATCGTATTTAGGAGGCATATCATAATCATAATAAATTTTTACCTCAATAGTAGGTGGACTGAAAATATCATATTCATCATTGTAATCATCATATATAGGAGGCATAGTATCATCAAAGTAAATTTTCTCCTCAAAAGTTGGGGGACTAAAAATATCATGTTCATCAAACGTGTCATCCCCAAGCTTAGAGCTTTCCATGTCATTAGCAATATTGATATTAAATAAAAACATACTAATAACATCACAACCATCATGATTGTTATGCAAATAATAAACTTCCAAAGGTTTTTTAATTTTCTCTTCGAACACATCATGTCCAAGTTGAAGGTAGAGCTTATAAAGCTCTCTCATATTTTTGTTGTTTTCCATTAAGCAAAACTAGTGAAAATAAAAACAAGAAACAAAAAGATTTAATTGCAAGATCTAAAGATATACCTTCAAGCACTCACCTCCCCGGCAACGGCGCCAGAAATAGCTTGATGTCTACACACGCTTCTACTCTTGTAGACTATGTTGGGCCTCCAAGCGGAGAGGTTTGTAGGACAGCAGCAATTTACCTCAAGTGGATGACCTAAGGTTTATCGAACTTAGGGAAGTAGAGGTTGAAGATGGTCTCTCTCAAGCAACCCTGCAACTAAGATACAAGAAGTCTCTTGTGTCCCCAACACACCTAATACAACTAGGAGTTGTATAGGTGCACTAGTTCGGCGAAGAGATGGTAAAATATGGATGATAGGAGTGGCAAAGCAAAGTAATATAAATCTATAATAAAAAGTGCAGCATCAAACAAGTGGTAAACGTGAGCACAAATGGTATTGCAATGGTGGAAACAAGGCCTAGGGATCATACTTTCACTAGTGGCAACTCCCAACAACATTAACAAATCGAATCACATGATATTTCCCATAAAACATGCAATGGAGATGCACCCGGAGGTCATTCCTTCGTGGTTAAGAGAGGACGAGAATTATGCAGGGCTACAAAAACACACCTCAAAGTTCGTAGTTCTCAATCTAAGGATTTCCCAATGTCACCACGGCCATCCAAAGAGAGTCCCACAATCACCACAATATATCGAAAGGATAGTCAAAGACAAGCACCAAAAGACTCTCAATCTTCAATCAACACACAAGAGAGGAAATCACTCATGAAAATATTTTTCTAATCCATGTCCAATAAACCGATGTCATCTTGGTCTCGGGCATTATACTAGATAAAGACAAGTGAGTACATCAATCCAATACATAGAGGAAGGGGAAATATCATGGGATCACCCTAGATTAACATAGCCTATGATCACAACGAAGATCACATCATGGGAGAGAGAGATAACCACATAGCTACACGTACGAGCCCTCGGCCCCGGAGAAGACTACTCACGCATGGACATGGTGAGGAGGAGGTTGATGATGGCGTTGATGCAGAGGTGCAGCCCCGCGAGGAGGAGATGGCCGGCGGCAGCCACGGAGGCGGCGGCGGCGGCAGCGGCCCTAGGGGGCAGCGGCGCCTTGGCCCCCCCTTCTTCCTTGTGGATGGTGCTGCAATGGTGCTGGTCATCCCCTCCAAGACGGCGGCTTGGGAGGAGGAAAATTCGTGGCCCTTGGTGACCTAGGTTTCCTCTACTCTCGGATTCCCGTCATCAGATTTTGGGCCTTAGTAAATCGGGCTTTACTCGGCCGTCCGGACTCCGATTTGAACGAATTTTATATCCAAAAGCATCGCCTCGAAATTCCCCACAACTTTCGCAACTAGACTTTTTCCGTTTGACGTCGTCTTCGGGCCGGAACGTGACCATCTTTAAAAAACATTCTCAGACAGATTTCAGGAAAGTCAGAGTCCTACTCCAATACGACTCCTTTTGCGCTTTTGTCAATTTCCAAGTAATTCCTACACAATAAAGTGTAAAACAAGAACATTGTGCACTTTTGCAACCATTAGTAGGTTAGTCCAAATATGATCAAAAGTGTATGGAAGTGCATAAATAACATAGCAATATCACACAAAAGAGGCATGGAGCAAGCAGAAATTATAGATACGTTTTGGACGTATCAACATCCCCAAGCTTAATTCCTGCTCGTCCTCGAGTAGGTAAATGATAACAAGCATAATTTCTGTGGTGACATGCTATTAACCATATAAGGACTTTTCACAGTCACATGACAAAAGCTTACTGAGACAATGAATCTGTAGTAATTAAGTTGCCTCATGAGAAAATCACAAAGAACTGAAAGTTTTACAATATGATACTGAAACATCAAATAGATTTGTAGTGAGCATGGTGTGCAAATATGATAAAGTGGTACCTCGCTTGCCCCCTTTAGTGAAGCAAAACATAAATGCAGGGGCACCTTCAAGGTTTAAGTGACGACTAGATACAATGATTTGAGAATAAACGATATCATAATCATGCAAAAGACAATGGTAATTTGGGACAATGCACATTACACTCGGAATGACAATCATGCTCTCAATAGTTGGTGCTTAAAAGAAGGTGGAGACTCTCGAACCGTGGCTTTTGATGCCAAGGTTGAAAACCCGTGGTCGGAAACAAAAACTAAACATGTACCAGAGCTCTTGGTTTTTAAAAACAGAGATAAAGATTTTTTTTTTAGAATATGCATATTTCGTCAACGAATGCTGGTAGATAACTCAATTACTTCTCGAGCTAGACAAGTTTTGAGGAACGGCTCCCGCATGAGGACGATCACATCCTCTTAATCTCCTTTGTTTATCACTGCCAAAGTTTTCTGATTTCTTATGAACAAAGCGTGAAGGAGGGTTTGTTTGTTGTATTATTTTTTAATGAGCCGGGCGCACTCTATGCCAGTTCCTTCTCGTATTAGGGGTTTGCACATTAGACATGCAATCCCGGGGTGAAGCTTGTCCAACCTAAAAAGATCATGAATTAACTACTACTTCCTCATGAGCTAAACAGAGGCAAAAAAGAGAAATGCTTTTTTTTTGAATAATTTCAAGATGGTACATGAAAGTCTTCGTTAGGAATGGCAGGTAAATACCATGATAGGAAGGTATGGTGGACTCATATGGCATAACTGGTTTAAAGGATTTTGGATGCACAAGCAGTCAGTCCGCTTAGTACAGGTGGAGGTTAGCAAAAGACTGGGAGTGACCAACTAAGAGAGCAATGACGGTCATAATCATGCAGAGCGACAAAGCAACATTGAATCGGGCATGGAAGTTATATCGCTACTCAGAAATAAAAGATCATCAAGGCTTGGTAGACTTTCTTTACAGTCTTAAATATGCGTGAGCATATGCCAAGTCAATCGAAATAAATTCTTGGAGGAAGATATCACTAAACCATACCACATCATAGGCAAACAAATCATGTTGGTACTCCAATAACACATTGAGAACCCCCCAGCTATTTGAGACTAACCATAAGAAAACATGAACTACTAAGCACCATTATGCACATAGCATTTTTATCACAGACATATCAACGAGTGCAACAGAAGCCAACTCTCTTAACAAGATAAGCATGATAACTAAAGAGAGTTCCAGCGACCAACTAAACAAAAGCTCTTTTAAAAAGTAAAGCATGAAAACTAAGAGCTAAGCATGACAGTAGCTATTGAAAAACCAAGAACATACACAGCAAAGATAAACATGAAAATTCTATGTTTTGTTCTAGGTTGAAGTGGAGCGTGTTTCTCTCCCACACAAAGAAAGCTGAGTTCCAACTCGTTATGAAAAGCAAGCAAAGCTAAAGAAAACTAAAAAGGAAACTAAAAGCAAGACGCTCCAAGCATAGCACATAACACATGAAGTGATAAAATAGAGTGGAACGAAAGACGAACTGATAATATTGATGGAGAAGGGGATGCACGGGGGCATCCCCAAGCTTAGACGCTTGAGTCTTCTTGAATATTTCTTGGGGGTGCATGGGGGCATCCCCAAACTTGAGCGTTTGACACTCCTGAATCTTTTTATCATCTTCCCTCGCACACTTGAAAACTCCCTTCATACATAACTCATCATAATCTGATTAGCGAGGTTAGTACCCATAATAAAATAATTTTTCCTTGCTGGAAATAAGGATATTCTTGAAGGTCTACTGCTTCTCAAGATTGCCAAAAGGTTTTTGCAAAGAAAGAGCAAGCTCAAGGTTTGCAAAACGAAGGAGAGGCAAAACAGGACAGAATGTGTGAAAAACAGACCAGCAGGTAGTAAATAATTTTTTCGGGGCGCTTCTGCAACTAAAATCAAAAAACTCAGAACAAACGCCCGAAAGCCAATTGTATAGAGCACGCTGTAGAAAAAATACAGACCAAAAAGATGATCTGGTGATTTTATAGGAATTTTTCTGTCCAAGGACAGAATCTGTTTCCTGGACAGCACGTCACAACTTTTGAACTTTCTTGCAATCAGATGCTAAACTTGGCACAAAGTTGAAAAGTAAAGATACAATGATGATGCTACTGTAGTAACAAACATCAAGACCACTAAAATCTGAAAGAACAAACTGAAAGCAAAGATAACAAGGGTTGTCTCCCTAGAGCTCTTTCTTTATAGCCATAAAGATAGGCTTAAGATTTTAATGATGCTCTCGTAGGAATAAGAGTTGAAGAACAAAAGAGAGCATCAAGAAGCAAATACCAAACACATTTAAGCCTAACATGATTCCTATGCATTGGAATCTTGTAATAGAATAATTCATTGAAGCACAAAGCAATAAGCATAGGAAGGCAAAACAAGCATAACTTCAAAATATTCACCATAAAAAGAGGAAACTTCTTATTATTAAGATATTTAGAACCATGTCTCCCTCTCTCATTATAAATTTCAGTGGCATCATGGATGAACTCAACAATATAACTATCACATAAGGCATTATTTCCATGATCCAAAAGCATAAAAGTGTCATTACTCTTCATCTAAGCAAAATCTTTCTTATTAGGAATAGTGAGAGTAAGACTATCATAACCATCATGGTAATCATCGTATTTAGGAGGCATATCATAATCATAATAAATTTTTACCTCAATAGTAGGTGGACTGAAAATATCATATTCATCATTGTAATCATCATATATAGGAGGCATAGTATCATCAAAGTAAATTTTCTCCTCAAAAGTTGGGGGACTAAAAATATCATGTTCATCAAACGTGTCATCCCCAAGCTTAGAGCTTTCCATGTCATTAGCAATATAGATATTAAATAAAAACATACTAATAACATCACCACCATCATGATTGTTATGCAAATAATAAAGTTCCAAAGGTTTTTAATTTTCTCTTCGAACACATCATGTCCAAGTTCAAGGTAGAGCTTATAAAGCTCTCTCATATTTTTGTTGTTTTCCATTAAGCAAAACTAGTGAAAATAAAAACAAGAAACACAAAGATTTAATTGCAAGATCTAAAGATATACCTTCAAGCACTCACCTCCCCGGCAACGGCGCCAGAAATAGCTTGATGTCTACACACGCTTCTACTCTTGTAGACTATGTTGGGCCTCCAAGCGCAGAGGTTTGTAGGACAGCATCAATTTCTCTCAAGTGGATGACCTAAGGTTTATCGAACTCAGGGAAGTAGAGGTTGAAGATGGTCTCTCTCGAGCAACCCTGCAACTAAGATACAAGAAGTCTCTTGTGTCCCCAACACACCTAATACAACTAGGAGTTGTATAGGTGCACTAGTTCGGCGAAGAGATGGTAAAATATGGATGATAGGAGTGGCAAAGCAAAGTAATATAAATCTGTAATAAAAAGTGCAGCAAGCAAACAAGTGGTAAACATGAGCACAAATGGTATTGCAATGGTGGAAACAAGGCCTAGGGATCATAGTTTCACTAGTGGCAACTCCCAACAACCTTAACATAATCGAATCACATGATATTTCCCATAAAACATGCAATGGAGACGCACCCGGAGGTCATTCCTTCGTGGTCAAGAGAGGACGAGAATTATGTAGGGCTACAAAAGCACACCTCAAAGTTACTAGTTCTCAATCTAAGGATTTCCCAATGTCACCGCGGCCATCCAAAGAGAGTCCCATAATCACCACAACATATCTAAAGGATAGTCAAAGACAAGCACCAAGAGACTCTCAATCTTCAATCAACACACAAGAAAGGAAATCACTCATGAAAAATATTTTTCTAATCCATGTCCAATAGACCGCTGTCACCATGGTCTCGGAGATTATACTAGATAAAGACAAGTGAGTACATCAATCCAATACATAGAGGAAGGGGAAATATCATGGGATCACCCTAGATTAACATAGCCTATGATCACAACGAAGATCACATCATGGGAGAGAGAGATAACCACATAGCTACACGTACGAGCCCTCGGCCCTGGAGAAGACTACTCACGCATGGACATGGTGAGGAGGAGGTTGATGATGGCGTTGACGCAAAGGTGCAGCCCCGCGATGAGGAGATGGCCGGCGGCAGCCACGGAGGCGGCGGCGGCGGCCCTAGGGGGCAGCGGCTCCTTGGCCCCCCCCCCCCTTCTTCCTTGTGGATGGTGCTGCAATGGTGCTGGTCCTCCCCTCCAAGACGGCGGCTTGGGAGGAGGAAAATTCGTGGCCCTTGGTGACCTAGGTTTCCTCTCTTTATATAGACTCTCGGATTCCCGTCATCAGATTTTGGGCCTCAGTAAATCGGGCTTTACTCGGCCGTCCGGACACCGATTTGGGCGAATTTTATATCCAAAAGCATCGCCTCGAAATTCCCCACAACTTTCGCAACTAGACTTTTTCCGTTTGACGTAGTCTTCGGGCAGGAACGTGACCATCTTTAAAAAACGTTCTCAGATAGATTTCAGGAAAGTCGGAGTCCTACTCCAATACGACTTCTTTTGCGCTTTTGTCAATTTCCAAGTAATTCCTACACAATAAAGTGTACAACAAGAACATTGTGCACTTTTGCAACCATTAGTAGGCTAGTCCAAATATGATCAAAAGTGTATGGAAATGCATAAATAACATAGCAATATCACACAAAAGAGGCATGGAGCAAGCAGAAATTATAGATACGTTTTGGATGTATCACCCACCAGGGCCCATTTAGGCCAATTAACTCCCCGTGGGGTTCCAGTAACCTCCCGGTACTCCGGTATTTATCCGGTGACCCCCGGAACCTTTCCGGTGTCCGAATATAACCTTCCATATAACAATCTTTATCTCCCGACCATTTCGAGACTCCTAATCATATCCGTGATCTCATCCGGGACTCTGAACAACCTTCAGTACATCAAAACACGTGAACTCATAATACCAATTATCATCGAACGTTAAGCGTGCGGACCCTACGGGTTCGAGAACTATGTAGACATGACCGAGACTCATCTCTGGTCAATAACCAATAGCGTAACCTGGATGCTCATATTGGTTCCTACATATTCTACGAAGATCTTTATCGGTCAAACCGCATAACAACATACGTTGTTCCCTTTGTCATCGGTATGTTAGTTGCCCGAGATTCGATCATCGGTATCATCATACCTAGTTCAATCTCGTTACCGGCAAGTCTTTTTACTCATTCCGTAATACATCATCTCGTTACTAACTCATTAGTCGTTTGCTTGCAAGGCTTATAACGATGTGTATTACCGAGAGGGCCCAGAGATACCTCTCCGACACTCAGAGTGACAAATCCTATTCTCGATCTATGCCAACACCAAAAACACCTTCGGAGACACATGTAGAGCATATTTATAATTACCTAGTTACGTTTTGACGTTTGATAGCACACAAGGTGTTCCTCCGGTATTCGGGAGTTGCATAATCTCATAGTCAGAGGAACATGTATAAGTAATGAAGAAAGCAATATCAGTAAAACGGAACGATCATAGTGCTAAGCTAACAGTTGGGTCTCGTCCATCACATCATTCTCATAATGATGTGATCCCGTTGATCAAATGACAACACATGTCTATGGTCAGGAAACATAACCATCTTTGATTAACGAGCTAGTCTAGTAGAGGCATACTAGGGACACTTTGTTTTGTCTATGTATTCACACATGTATCAAGTTTCCGGTCAATACAAATCTAGCATGAATAAAAGAAATTTATCATGATATATAAGGAAATATAAATAACAACTTCATTATTGCCTCTAGGGCATATTTCCTTCAGTCTCCCACTTGCACTAGAGTCAATAAATGTAGATTACATAGTAATGATTCTAACACCGTACCAATGGAGTCTTGGTGTTGATCATGTTTTGCTCGTGGAAGAGGCTTACTCAATGGGTCTGCAACATTTAGATCCGTATGTGTCTTGCAATTTTCTATTTCTCCCTCCTTGACTTGATCGCGGATGGAATTGAAGCGTCTCTTGACGTGCTTGGTTCTCTTGTGAAACCTGGATTCCTTTGCCAAGGCTATTGCTCCAGTGTTGTCACAAAAGATTTTCATTGGACCCGATGCACTAGGTATTATACCTAGATCGAATATGAACTCCTTCATCCAGACTCCTACATTTGCTGCTTCTGAAGAAGCTATGTACTCCACTTCACACGTAGATCCCGCCACGACGCTCTGCTTGGAACTGCACCAACTGACAGCTCCACCATTAAACAAAAATATGTATCCAATTTGTAACTTAGAGTCATCCAGATCAGTGTCAAAGCTTGAATCGACGTAACCGTTTACGACGAGCTCTTTGTCACCTCCATAAACGAGAAACATATCCTTTTTTTCTTTTTAGGTACTTTAGGATGTTCTTGACCGTTGTCCAGTGATCCACTCCTGGATTACTTTGGTACCTCCCTCCTAAACTTATAGCAAGGCACACATTAGGTCTGGTACACAACATTGCATAGATGATAGATCCTATGGCTGAGGCATAGGGAATGACTTTCATTTTCTCTCTATCTTCTGCAGTGGTCGGACATTGAGTCTTACTCAACTTCACACCACCTTGTAACACAGGCAAGAACCCTTTCTTTGACTGATCCATTTTGAACTTCTTCAAAACTTTATCAAGGTATGAGCTTTTTTAAAGTCCAATTAAGCATCTTGATCTATCTCTATACATATTGATGCCTAATATATAAGCAACTTCACCGAGGTCTTTCATTGAAAAATTCTTATTCAAGTATCCTTTTATGCCATCCAGAAATTCTATATCATTTCCAATCAACAATATGTCATCCACATATAATATTAGAAATCCTACAGAGCTCCCACTCACTTTCTTGTAGATACAGGCTTCTCCAAAAGTTTGTATAAAATGATATGCTTTGATCACCTCATCAAAGCGTATATTCCAACTCCGAGATGCTTGCACCAGTCCATAGATGGATCGCTAGAGTTTGCACACTTTGTTACCACATTTAGGATCGACAAAACCTTCTAGTTGCATCATATACAACTCTTCTTTGAGATATCCATTAAGGATTGCAGTTTTGACATCCATTTGCCAGATTTCATAATCATAAAATGCGACAATTGCTAACATGATTATGATAGACTTAAGCATCGCTGCGGGTGAAAAGTCTCATCGTAGTCAACTCCATGAACTTGTCGAAAACCTTTCTCAACAAGTCGAGCTTTGTAGACAACAACATTACCATCGGCGTCAGTCTTCCTCTTAAAAATCCATTTATTTTCAATGGCTTGCCTATCATCAGGCAAGTCAACCAAAGTCCACACTTTGTTCTCATACATGGATCCCATCTCATATTTCATGGCCTAAAGCCATTTTTCGGAATCTAGACTCATCATCGCTTCCTCATAGTTTGTAGGTTCATCATGGTCTAGTAATATGACTTCCAGAACCGAGTTATCGTACCACTCTGGTGCGGAACGTACTCTGGTTGACCTACGAGGTTCAGTAGTAACTTGATCTGAAGTTTCATTAGCTTCCTCACTGATTGGTGTAGGAATCATAGGAACTCGTTTCTGTGATGAACTACTTTCCAATTCGGGAGAAGGTATAAATACCTCATCAAGTTCTACTTTTCCCCCACGAACTTCTTTCGAGAGAAACTCCTTCTCTAGAAAGGATCCATTCTTAGCAACGAATATCTTGCCTTCAGATCTGTGATAGAAGGTGTACCCAACAGTTCCCTTTGTGTATCCTATGAAGACACATTTCTCCGACTTGGGTTCGAGCTTATCAGGTTGAAGATTTTTCACATAAGCATCGCATCCCCAAACTTTAAGAAACGACAACTTGCATTTCTTGCCAAACCACAGTTCATAAGGCGTCGTCTCAACGGATTTAGAAGGTGTCCTAGCTGTCTCTAAAGCATAACCCCAAAATGATAGCAGTAAATCGGTAAGAGACGTCATAGATCGCACCATATCTAATAAAGTACGGTTACGATGTTCGGACAAACCATTACGCTGTGGTGTTCCAGGTGGCGTGAGTTGTGAAACTATTCCACATTGTTTCAAATGAAGACCAAACTCATAACTCAAATATTCGCCTCCGCGATCAGATTGTAGAAACTTAGTTTTCTTGTTACGATGATTCTCTACTTCACTCTGAAATTCTTCGAATTTTTCAAATGTTTCATACTTGTGCTTCATCAAGTAGATGTATCCATATCTGCTCAAATCATCTATGAAGGTCAAAAAATAACGATACCCACCGCGAGCCTCAACACTCATTGGTCCCCATACATCAGTATGTATAATTTCCAATAAGTCAGGTGCTCGCTCCATTGTTCCGGAGAACGGAGTTTTAGTCATCTTGCCCATGAGGCATGGTTCGCAAGCACCAAGTGATTCATAATCAAGTGATTCCAAAAGTCCATCAGTATGGAGTTTCTTCATGTGCTTTACACCAATATGACATAAACGGCAGTGCCACAAATAAGTTGCACTATCATTATCAACTTTGCATCTTTTGGCTTCAATATTATGAATATGTGGATCACTACGATCGAGCTCCAACAAAAATAGACCATTCATCAAGGGTGCATGACCATAAAAGATATTACTATATAAATAGAGCAACCATTATTCTTTGATTTAAATGAATAACCATCTCGAACAAACAAGATCCATATATAATGGTCATGCTCAACGCTGACATCAAATAACAATTATTTAGGTCTAAAACTAATCCCAAAGGTAGATGTAGAGGTAGCGTGCCGACGGCGATCACATCGAATTTCGAACCATTTCCCACGCGCATCGTCACCTCGTCCTTAGCTAATCTTCATTTAATCTGTAGCCCCTGTTTCAAGTTATAAATATTCGCAACCGAACCAGTATCAAATACCCAGGTGCTACTACGAGCATTAGTATGGTACACATCAATAAAATGTATATCAAATATACCATTTTTCACTTTGCCATCCTTCTTATCCACCAAATATTTGGGGCAATTCCACTTCCAATGCCTAGCCCCTTCGCAGTAGAAGAACTCAGTTTCATGCTTAGCTCCATACTTGGGTTTCTTCGTGGGAGTAGCAACTGTCTTGCTATTCTTCTTGAAGTTTCCCTTCTTCCCCTTGCCCTTTTTCTTGAAACTAGTGGTCTTGTTAACCATCAACACTTGATGCTCCTTTTTGATTTCTACCTTCGCAGCTTTGAGCATAGCGAAGAGCTCGGGAATTGTCTTCTGCATCCCTTGCATATTATAGTTCACCACGAATCCTTTATAGCTAGGTAGCAGTGATTGAAGAACTCTATCAATAACACTATCTTCATCAACTTTGCAACCAAGTTGAGTCATGTGATTGTAGTACCCACACATTCTGAGTAAGTGTTCACTAATAGAACTGTTTTCCTAAATCTTGCAGCTATAGAACTTATTGGAGACTTCATATCTCTCAATTTGGGCATTTGCTTGAAATGTTAAATTCAACTCTTGGAACATCTCATATGCTCCATGACGTTCAAAACGTCTTTGAAGTCCCGATTCTAAGCCGTAAAGCATGGCACACTGAACTATCGAGTAGTAATCAGAACGAGCTTGCCAGACGTTCATAACGTCCGGAGTTGCTCCTGCAGCAGGCATGTCACCTAGCGGTGCTTCAAGGACATAATTCTTCTGTGCAGCAATGAGGATAATCCTCAAGTTGCGGACCTAGTACGTGTGGTTGCTACCATCATCTTTCAACTTAGCTTTCTCTAGTAACACATTAAATTCAAGGGAATGGTAGCACAGGCCATTGATCTACAACAACATAGATATGCAAAAACTATCAGGACTAAGTTCATGATAAATTAAAGTTCAATTAATCATATTACTAAAGAACTCCCACTTAGATAGACATCCCTCTAGTCATCTAAATGATCACTTGATCCAAATCAACTAAACCATGTCCGATCATCACGTGAGGTGTAGTTTTCTAAAGTGAACATATTATGTTGATCATATATACTATATGATTCACACTCAATGTTTCGGTCTCCAGTGTTCCGAGGCGATGTCTGTATATGCTAGGCTCGTCAAGTTTAACCCGACTATTCTGCATGTGCAAAACTGTCTTACACCCGTGTATTTGAACGTAGAGCTTATCACACCCGATCATCACGTGGTGTCTCAGCACGACGAACTTTCGCAACGGTGCATACTCAGGGAGAACACTTGTACATTGAAATTTTGTAAGGGATCATCTTATAATGCTACCGTCGTACTAAGCAAAATAAGAAGCATAATAAGATAAACATCACATGCAATCAAAATATGTAACATGATATGGCCATCATCATCTTGTGCTTTTGGTCTCCATCTCCAAAGCATCGTCATGATCTCCATCGTCACCGGCTTGACACCATGATCTTCATTGTAGCGTCGTGATTTTCTCGCCAACTATTGCAACTACTACTATCACTAACTCATAGTGATAAAGTAATGCAATTACATGGCTTTCGCAATTCATAAAATAAAGAGACAACCATAAGGCTCCTGCCGGTTGCCGATAATTTACAAAACATGATCATCTCATACAAACGTATAACTCATCACGTCTTGACCATATCACATCACAACATGCCCTACAAAAACAAGTTAGACGTCCTCTACTTTGTTGTTGCAAGTTTTACATGGCTGCTACGGGCTTAGCAAGAACCGTTCTTACCTACGCATCAAAACCACAACGATTTTTCGTCAAGTGTGTTGTTTTAACCTTCACAAGGACCGGGCGTAGTCACACTCGATTCAACTAAAGTGAGAGAGACAGACACCCGCCGGTTACCTTTAAGCAACGAGTGCTTGCAACGGTGAAACCAGTCTCGCGTAAGCATACGCGTAATGTCGGTCCAGGCCGCTTCATCTCACAATACCGCCGAATCAAAGTATGATATGCTGGTAAGCAGTATGACTATTATCGCCCATAACTCATTGTGTTCTACTCGTGCATATCATCTACGCATAGACCTGGCTCTGATGCCATAGTTGGGGAACGTAGTATTTCAAAAAAAAAATCCTACGATCACGCAAGATCTATCTAGGGGAATCATAGAAACGAGCGGGAGAGTGTGTCCACGTACCCTCGTAGACCAAAAGAGGAAGCGTTTAGTAACGTGGTTGATGTAGTCGAACGTCATCGCGATCCAACCGATCAAGCACTGAACGCACGGCACCTCCGCGATCTGCACACGTTCAGCTCGATGACGTCCCTCGAACTCTTGATCCAGTTGAGGCCAAGGGAGAGTTTCGTCAGCACAACGGCGTGGTGACGGTGTTGATGAAGTTATCTACAAAGGGCTTCGCCTAAGCACTGCGACAATATGACCGAGGTGTGTAACAGTGGAGGGGGGCACTGCACACGGCTAATAAATCAACTTGTGTGTCTATGGGGTGCCCCCTCCCCCGTATATAAAGTAGTGGAGGAGGGGATGGCCGGCGCTATCTATGGCGCGCCCCAAAGGGGATTCCTACACCTAGTAGGAGTAAGTTTCCCCCCTTCCGTAGTTGGAGTAGGAGAAGATGGAAGAGGGAGAAGGAGAGAAGGAAAGGGGGCCCGTACCCCTCCCCAATTCTGATTGGGCTTAAGGGGCGCGCGCCTCTCACTTAGTCGCCTCCTCCTATCTCCCACCATTGGCTTCCGGTAACCTCCCGGTACTCCGGTATTTATCCGGTGCCCCTGGAACCCTTCCAGTGTTCGAATATAACCTTCCAATATATCAATCTTTATGTCTCGACCATTTCGAGACTCCTCGTGATGTCCATGATCTCATCCCGGACTCCGAACAAACTTTGGTACACCAAAACATATAAACTCATAATACCAATCGTCATCGAACGTTAAGCGTGCGGAACCTACGGGTTCGAGAACTATGTAGACATGACCAAGATTCATCTCCGGTCAATAACCAATAGAGGAATCTAGATGCTCAGATTGGTTCCTACATATTCCACGAAGATATTTATCAATCAAACCGCATAACAACATACGTTGTTCCCTTTGTCATCGTTATGTTACTTGCCCGAGATTCAATCGTCGGTATCATCATACCTAGTTCAATCTCGTTACCGGCAAGTCTCTTTACTCATTCCATAATACATCATATCATGAGTAACTCATTAGCCGTTTGCTTGCAAGGCTTATAACGATGTGTATTACCGAGAGGGGCCAGAGATACCTCTCCGACACTCGGAGTGACAAATCCTATTCTCGATCTATGCCAACACCACAAACACCTTGGGAGACACCTATAGAGCATCTTTATAATCACCCAGTTACATTGTGATGTTTGATAGCATAGAAGGTGTTCCTCCGGTATTCGGGAGTTGCATGATCTCATAGTCAGAGGAACATGTATAAGTCATGAAGAAAGCAATAGCAGTAAAACTAAACGATCATAGTGCTAAGCTAAAATATGGGTCTCTTCCATCACATAATTCTCATAATGATGTGATGTCGTTGATCTAATGACAACACATGTCTATGGTCAGGAAACATAACCATCTTTGATTAGCGAGCTAGTCTAGTAGAGGCATACTAGGGACACTCTGTTTTGTCTATGTATTCACACATGTATCAAGTTTCCGATCAATAAAATTCTAGCATGAATAAAAGACATTTATCATGATATATAAGGAAATATAAATAACAACTCTATTATTGCCTCTAGGGCATATTTCCTTCGAAAGGCGCTCTATAGGTATCTCCGATGGTCTCTGTTGAGTTCCATGGATCGAGACTGAGATTTGTCACTCCGTGTGACGGAGAGATATCTCTGGGACCTCTCGGTAATACAACATCATTAGAAACTTCATGTAGCAAATGAGTTTAATCACGGGGTCTTGCATTACGGAACGAGTAAATATACTTGCCAGTAACGAGATTGAACTAGGTATGAAGATAACGAAGATAGAATCTGGGGCAAGTAACATATCGCCGAACAAAGGGAATTGTATACAGGATTAACTGAATCCTTGACATCGTGGTTCAACCGATAAAGATATTCATGGAATATGTGGGAAGCAATATGGGCATCCAGGTCCCGCTATTGATTATTAACCAGAGAGGAGTCTCGGTCATGTCTACATGATTGTCGAACCCATAGGGTTGCACGCTTAACGTTCGGTAGCGCTAGGGTAGTATTGAGATATTAATAGTAGACAGTCTGAAGGTTGTTCAGAGCCTCGGTTGGGATCCGGGACATCACGAGGAGCTCCGGAATGGTCTGGAGGTATAGATTTATATATGGAAAGTTGTTGTCTAGGTTGCGGGAAAAGTCTCGTTTTTTCGATACTGTACCGGAAAGTCACTAGAATGTTCCAGAGGGTTCCGAACGATCCTAAAGTTCTCAGAAGGTTCCACCACGTCCCAAATAGTAGCATGGGCTGTAGGGGGTGCCCTGGCGTTATTGGGCTAGGCGCACCTGCCACTACTTGCCCATGCACCTAGGGGAAGGGGAACCCTAAGGGGGAGGGCCCTCCATTTGGATTGGAGGGCACTCCTCCCTCCTTGGCTCCTGCCCCCTGCCTTGGTAGGGGCTAGGTTTGGCACGCCCCACCCTCTCCCTTATATATAGTGGGGAGGGGCACGCGTCATCCAACCATTACATGCTTGCCCCGTCTCCCTTTCGTTACTCCTCCATATTCCGTCAGCGCTTGGCGAAGCCCTGCCGGAATTTCGCTGGCACAACTACCACTACGCGGTCGTGTTGGTTATGATATCATCTACCTCCTCTCACTTGCTGGATCAGGAAGAAGAGGACGCCGTCGAGCTGTACGTGTGCTAAACTTCGAGGTGTCATCTGTTCGGCACTAGATCAGATTGAATTTGGATTGGATTGTTAATCGTACGGCTACATCAACCGCGTCACAATGCTAATGCTTTTAGTATACAAGGGTATGTAAACACACTCTCATCTCGTTGCTTTGCAACTCCTAGTGTTATCTTTGTGACGGCGCTGAAAACTAGAACACTTCTTAGGGTGCTGAACTGCTTAATATTTTCAAAGCCTATCGTCGTCCTTTGGCCAGGGTTCTTTGGTGATGAGTAGGGTCTCACTTGTGGACGCTTTGGTCCATTACAAACAAATGCACCTTCAAATGTCATCCTTTTTTTTGCATAAATGGAAACCTATGGCGAAATGGTGGGACACTGATCATATACTCGAGATGGAGAAAATCAGAAATATCCAAGTTCAAGCTGGACACCCATCTTCGCTCGGTTGAGGCCTTCTTCTTCAACCTACCATTTGTAGATGACAATCTTCTCTTCTTCAAAGCTACTAGAGAGCAAGCTAGCAGAGTAAAGGAAGTGTTGGATTTATTTCAAAAATGTATAGACAATCTCTAAGCCAAAGCAAATAATGTTCCCTGTTATTTAGTGTACCATGCAGTGAGGATGTGAGGAAGGATATCATGAGTATCTTAGGTGTGGCCTCATACTCTTTGGGAGAAAATATTTGGGACTTCCAACCCCAAAAGGAAGAATGAAAAAGGGTAATTTTCGTCCTACCATGGAGACGTTCGGGAAGAGATCTAACGACCGGAATGAACATTTCATGTCCTAGGCGGCGAAGGAAGTGCATGTGAAGTCTGTTATGCAAGCATTGCCAACTTATGTTATGTGAGTTTTTAAACTGAACCAAAGCTTTTGTGAGAGTAATGAGAAAACCATAAGGGATTGCTGGTGGGGAGACAAAGATGAGCATCGGAAAGTGCATTGGATGTAGTGGGAAAATATGACCAAGGAAACAAGAGATGGATGTATTGGTTTCTGTGATATGCACTTATTTAATCAGGCGCTTCTAGCAAGAGAGGGATGGAGGCTATTACAAGGTCCAAACAGTCTTTGTGCAAGGGTTTTAAAATCTAAATACTACCCGAACGGTGACATGATCAACATGGTGTTCGCCACATACGCGTCTCGAGTTACTCAAAGAATGACATATATGGCGAGTCGGTAATGGAAGAAAGATTCATATTACAAGAGATCAATGGATCCCAAGGAAGGTCTAAAAAGAGCAAATTTTATCGGGAGAACTCGTCTAAGATGGGTCAATCAATCGGTATCCCAAGACTAAAATAAATGGAACACAGACCTCATCAGACAATTTGCAAAATCCGTTTACCTTTGGAGCAAGTGGAGGATTGTGTGGTATGGCACTATGAGAAAAACAATATCTTCACCGTTAAAAACGTCTAAAAGCTAGCTTGTGGATTCACTGAAAAGAAAGGGCACACTGTTGCTGACCAACTCAACTAGTGATCCTGGCGATAGGAAAATTTGGTATGTGATATGGAAGGCAAACATCCCAAAAATGATACACAATTTTGGTTGGAGAGTGGTGACCCAGTCCCTTGCTACAAAACATAATACCTTCAGGAGAACCATAGTGAAGGAGGACATATGTGATATCTGTGGTAAGGAGAGGGAGGATGAATTTCATGTTGTCGTTTCACGTACTCGCAGCGGAGCTTTGAGATGTGCCATGAGAGCAAACTGGGCGTTTAGAATGTCTGGCAGGGACTGGTTGCAGATGCTGCTTGCTCCACCTCATGAGCCTGTCAGAAACAATATCCTCATGATTATGTGGAAAGCCTGGCAGTTAAGGAATAATGTGATAAATGGAGATGGGAAAGAAACTGTCTCGGGAGTTGTGCATCAGTTAATTAGGCTGGGTGAGGATCTCACACTAGCCAGGCAGACGGCAGTCACATCTGCTGATCAGAATGCTATCCATCTCTCGAAATAGGCTTTCGCCCCGCTATATAGATATAGCAACCACCCGATACAACTGATAGTCCATTGCTGGGGCAGACAGCACAAGCACGCCCAAAAGAAATAACACAGAAAGAAAAAGAAACTAATGACAACAGAGTCGGATCGACGAAAACGATGAAGACCCACAACCGTTGCGCCCGGTGGAGAATTTCTACCACACTCCGAGCACTTCAGATCGCTGCATACCAAGCAACACCTTCAAGAAGGAATGCGATGATGCCAACGCTGCTGCCGGGACAGGTCCTAGGGTTTCCCCTGGTAAGCGGAGGGGTGTGTGGAGGAGGCATACCCGACGCCCTTCATAAAGGAACGGTGGCGCCGACGGGCGTCACCGCGTCGGAGCCGGCCAAGCCGACAGGGATTTCTCCCGTCTGCCAAACAACCACAGCCCCGACCGATCCATCACACTCCACCAATCTTACCGCCCACCAACATGCGCCACCACGACCTTTTGATAGCCACCGCTATCTCACCATGGAAAGCGAAGCAAGCCCAACGGATCCGAGAGGGGACAACCGGGAATGAGGAGCGGCAGAATCAGCAACCACACGGGAGGGGACAACCTCCACCTCCCTTAGCGGTCACCGGTCCGACGCAGCAAGAAGAGCACTAATACTTCTCCAACGTATCTATGATTTTTGATTGTTCCATGCTATTATTTATGAAGTCTTGGATGTTTAATGGGCTTTATCATTCACTTTTATATCATTTTTGGGACTAACCTACTTCAGGGTTTTGCAGAAAAAGAATATCAAACGGAGTCCAAACGGAATGAAACCTTCGCGTGAGATATTTTTGGAGAAAATGACGCACACGGAGCTTGAGAACCACGTCAGGGGATCAAGGGGTGGCCCACGAGGGTGGGGGGCGCGCCCCCCTTCCCAGGGCGCCCCCCTGCCTCGTGGCCCCCTCGAGCATCCCCCGGTGCCCTCCTTCTTCCTATATAATTCTACGTACCCCAAAACCTCCGTGAATAGAGAGAAAACCCTAATTCCACCACAGTAACTTTCTGTTCCCGTGAGATCCCATCTTGGAGCCTGTTCCGGAGCTCCACCGGAGGGGGATCCATCACGGAGTTCTTCATCATCATCATCATCGTCCTCACCATGAGTTGTGAGTAGTTTACCACAGACCTTCGAGTCCAAAGCTAGTATCTAGATGGCTTCTTCTCTCTCTCTAGATCTCAATACAAAGTTCTCGTCGGTCTTCGAGGAGATCTATTCGATGTAATCTCTTTTTGCGGTGTGTTTGTCGAGATCCGGTGAATTATGAGTTTATGTTCAAGGTTATCTATGAAAGATATTTGATTCTTCTCTGAACTTTTTATGTGTGCTCATAATATCCTTGGAAGTCTCTTCGAATTATTGGTTTGGTTTGGCCTACTAGATCTATAGTTCTTGCAATGGGAGAAGTGCTTGGCTTTGGGTTCAATCTTGCGGTGTCCTTTCCCAGTGACAGTAGGGGCAGCAAGGCACATATTGTATTGTTGCCATCGAGGATAAAAAATATGGCGTTTATATCATATTGCTTGAGTTTATCCCTCTACATATCATGTCACCTTGCTTAAGGCGTTACTCTGTTCTTATGAACTCAATACACTAGATGCATGCTGGATAGCGGTCGATGTGTGGAGTAATAGTAGTAGATGTAGGCATGAGTCGGTCTACTTGTCTCGGACGTGATGCCTATATACAATGATCATGCCTAGATAGTCTCATAATTATTCGCTTTTCTATCAATTGCTCGACAGTAATTTGTTTACCCGCCGTAGAATAATCGCTATCATGAGAGAAGCCACTAGAGAACACTATGGCCCTCGGATTTATTCTCAACATATCAATCTACATCTACTTTACTTTTATCGCTTTTATTTGTTGTTCTTATGAACCAAAAATACCAAAAAATATAAACTATCATCTCTATTAGATCTCACTTTCGTAAGTGACCGTAAAGGGAATGACAACCCCTTATCGCGTTGGCTGCGAAGTTCTTATTTGTTTGTGCAGGTGCGAGGGACTGGCGCGTGGTCTCCTACTAGATTGATACATTGGTTCTCAAAAACTGAGGGAAATACTTACGCTACTGTGCTGCATTTCCCTTTCCTCTTCGAGGGAATACAACGCAAGCTCGAGAAGTAGCAAGCACACCAGGCCCACATCCTGGCCGAGCCAGAAAGGGCTCTTGAAGCTCTCGTCACCACACTGCAGTGTGCGCGCCGCCGTCTCCGCAACCCCCCGCACGAGCCGCACCTCCATGCGCCGAAGCCGTTGCGGACGAACAAGCAGGCAAAGCGAAACCGACGGGACCGAGAGGGGACAACCGAGAACTAGGAGTGGCAAAATCGGCAACCACGCAGGAGGAGACAACCTCCACCGCCCATGGCGGTCACCGACCGGACGTAGCAAGAGGAGCACACCAGACCCACTGCCCGGCGGAGCCAGAAAGGGCTCGTGAAGCTCCCGTCACCGTGCTGGAGTGTGCGCATCGCCGTCTCCGCAACATACCGCACGAGAAGCTCCTCCGTTCGCCGAAGCCGCCGGCCAGGCCCGCCCAGCCCCAGATGGAGAGCAAAAGGGTCCAGAGCTGCGACAGGAGGGCGCCGCCGCCTGTCGCCGCGCTAGCCCGCAACCAAGTGGTTGTGCCGCCGCCTCCCCACCATCCGCAGCATTGCCGCCGTCGGAACCACCGCTTCCCGAGGAACACCGCCGCACGCCCTCGACGGGGAAGGAAGACCACCTGCTACCGCCAGAGGTCCGAAGCCGGTCCTCAACCGCCACCACGGGGCACAGCCGCCGCACGGACAAGCACCCACCCGTCGCTGCCGCAACACAGCGCGCTGCCGACCGGAGAGAGCGCCGCCACGCCAGCGGACCCCATGCACGTCTGACGCCACCGCCCAGGTTGGGAGCCCCGCGGCCACCAGATCCCAGACGAGGAGGCGAGATCCCCCGCCTCCAGCCACCGCGAGGGGCTTCGCCCTGGCCGTCCCGGCCAGCGGCGGAGGCGGAGGGAGGTAGGGAAGGGCTCCCGTGGGAAGATCTGGCGCCGCTGCCCGAGCCGCCCGCAGGAATGAGGGGGGGCGGCTCGGGGCAAGGTTTTTTCGAATGAACAGCCTTCCCAGTCATCAGAATGCTATCCATGCGCGGGCGAAATCCAGTTCCTTTGACTGTCAGGCATGGTTTTCAATTTCAGTTTCAAAAAAAATTCAGCACCAACCGGAATCACTGAAATTCAGTGAAATTCAGTGATTTCAGTTTACATTTCAGCCAAAAGGCCGAAATATTCAATTGAATATAATTAAATATTTGAAATTTTCAAAAAAATATTTGATTTCCTGTGTACTACTGAAATTGCTGAAATAATTGGCCGAAACGTAATATCTTAGTGTCTCCTGAAATTTACGAAATTCAGTGAATTTCAGTGAAATCTCACTGAAAGTGCAAACCATGTGAGCCCAGTATCCAATCAGTGAGAACCACCTTTGTAGGGATCAGTTAAACTGAATTGCGATGCAGCGTTTCTGCAGGATACAGTTAGTACATGGGTAAAGGGTTGTCGCCCGAGACCCTAGGGGCCTTCCCTTTTTCTCTGCTCGACAACGACTTTGTCAGTGCAGATCCTCTGATGAAGCAGAAGCTTCGGCCGTCATGAACTCATGATGGGACTTGCTGGTTTGGCCAAGCTTTTTAATGGGCATGTCGTTGTGGAAGTGGACAGCTCCACAATTGGACAAGAGGTGAGATCGAAGGAAATTTGCAGATCACCCTGTTTGCTATGATATTGGATATTAAAAAGCAGATGGAGTCCTCAGCATTGTTGGAAGGATAGGGAATGGTTCATGAAATCGCGGCGACAGCGAGAACGTCAGGTGATCATTACCTGATAGGGGATGTGCATGCAAATGTGAGGAAAACCATGATGTCGTAATGTACCTATACCAACGCATAAGTTGTGTGTTGTTGCTCCTAAAAAAGGGAAAGTATACACGATATGAACCGATTTATAAGCATTTTTCAGAATTATACCAAAAACTCCCTACGTTCCTAAATATAAAACTTTTTATAGATTTCAATATGAATTACATACGGAGCAAAGTGAGTGAATCTACACTCTAAACTAAGTCTATATACATCCGTATGTATCAGGGTAGACACGGTCCGGACTGGTCCGGTCCATGACCGAGCCGTCGGCGGTTTGGACCGAGCAACGTCGCGGTCCTGTTTTCGGGGATCAGACCAGCGGCGATGAAGCCCGATCCGGACAGAGTGGGCCGACCGGTGGCCACTGCAGACCATGTGTCGGAGCATGCATGATGACGCGGGGAGAACGTTGGAGGAAGCACGGCTCGTCGTGGAGGTGTCCAACGGCTTTGGGAGCAACAATGAGCTTAGGAATATAGGAGGGAGGCCGGGGCATGGCGGCGATGAAGAATTTGGCACGACGGCCCGTGTATAGAGACGAAGGGAACTATGACGGATGCGGCGGTGTAGGGCCTCCCGCTTCGATTCCTACCTGCCAGATGATAGATCTAAGCATGATGCATCCATTAGACATGCTTGCCGGCGCCAGGGAGGCCACCGCGAATGAGCGACGGCAGCGCTTACCAGCGGACGAGCGTCGCAGCAGTCGCGGCTCCAGCCATGTGCCCACCATGCCCTCGGCACGCCCCCGCCAAGTGCCCACCATGCCCTTGACACGCCCCCGCCACGCCCTCACCAGGGGCAGGCCCACTTCAATTCATGAATACCAATTATTTTTGGCAAATACTTGCACAACCCCAGATATTGTGTTGTACAACATCTAGGGTTGTCCACATATTCAGCCCAAAATAAAGGATAGCCCACCTCTGGTTTTCTCCCTCCCCACCCCGATGTAGCTGGTAGGAGCTAGGGCCCTACCGGATCTAGGGAGTAGGTTGTAGGGGAAAGAGGGGGAAGGACGAGGGCTGGTGCGCGGCGGCCGGCGGCATGGCGCCGTCCTTGCGACGGAAACAGCGGCGGCGAAGGCAGGAGGCGGCTAGGGTTTAGGTCTCCCAGCTCCCTAAGGGAAGCCGAGCAAATTATGATTGCTTCTTTCTTGATTAGATTGATACATCTCCTCTCCTTATATAGTGAGGTTTACTTGACTCCTAAGCAAACGATCATAATACGATAAGATACTTGGGCTAAGCCCCTAATTAAGATACCTGGGCCATAACCCACTGGGCTAAGCCCCTATGCTGGTCATAACACTTCTCCCCGCCTGCACAAACAGCTCGTCCTCGAGCTATAAGGTGGGGAAGCGCTTGCTGAACTCCTCGAGGTGATCAACCAGCATCAAACACCTTCGCGACAGCTAGGGCGGCAAGGTCGGCGGCGACGGCGTCCTCCGGAATGTAGTCGGCAACCTCCAGGTAGAAGAGTCGCGTGCAAGCGTGGTCGGGCATGTAGGGCTCGTCGTAGTTGAAGCACAACCCTTGGCGGCGACGCTCAAGTA
Organism: Secale cereale; assembly: GCA_902687465.1. Taxonomy (NCBI): domain Eukaryota; kingdom Viridiplantae; phylum Streptophyta; class Magnoliopsida; order Poales; family Poaceae; genus Secale; species Secale cereale. The sequence continues at coordinate 6,629,241 of LR738713.1, read as the reverse complement.
GCTCGGCCGAGGTGAGCCAGCGTAACGGGCGCGCCGCGGTCGCGGCGAGGGGTGTCGCGGAAGGCTGAACAGGCCGACCTGGAGCGGGATCTGGCCATGGTAGCGACCCAGTGCCCCGGGACGATGACTCCTGCTGGACGGCCACCGCGGGGCGCTCAAACGCGCAGGCGTAGTACATGGCCGTCTGGATATCCTGGGGTCCCTGAAGCTCCACGTCCACGCGGATGTGATCCGGAAGTCCACCGACAAAGAGGTCGACCCGCTGCTGCACCGTCACGCCCGACGAGTGGCATGCCAGGTGTAATGCCCAGGATGGGACTATACCTCCTACGTGTCGGGGCATGACTTAAAGGTATAAGCCCATCCTAGAATGATCTCAAGTTTGGTATCTTTGCACGACTCATGTAAAAGAGGGATTAAATTGCAAAAGGAGATAGTTGGCTTACACTCGCCACTTCACACAATACATTACATAAGCAAAACATCATTCAAAACATCACAGCCCATCTAAGGGTAAGATCCAAAAGAAAGATACCAAAACAACATAAAGCCACAGGTCTAGATCGAATCCTAGTAGAAACCACTACTGATCGTCGAAACGTCACAAGCATACGGCCACTCTCTTCATCGAGCTCCCGGAAATACTTGAACCAGCTCCTGCTTCATACTCGGCTGAACCTGCATCTGGTGTTGTAGTAACTGTGAGCCACGAGGACTCAGCAATCCCATAACCATGGGTTACAAGACTAGCAAAGCTATATGGGTAGGAAGAGGTAAAGTGGTGAGGTTGCAGCAGCGGCTAAGTAATATATGGTGGCAAACTTACGAGTACCAGAATAAGATGAGCATCTACGCAAACGGTCGCAAAAGTAGTGATCGCTAAAGATCCTGAACTACATACGAGTCAAACATAACCCCACCGTTTTCTCTTCTCAAAGTGAAAAGAGACAGTCACGGTTACTCACATAGTCGTGTGTTTTACTTCGGATCCTCTGACAAGTTTTCTACAACCGGACATTAACAAATTCCAATCTGCCACATAACCGCGGGCACGACTTTCGAAAGATCATAACCCTGCAGGGGTGTTCCAACTTAGCCCATCACAAGCTCTCACGATTAGCTGAAGTGATAAATATAATATCATCACTCCTTATCTTAGGGAAAATCCGATCAGGCTCGGAATCCCGGTAGCACAAGTCATTTTGACAATGGTAAAACAAGTCTAGCAAGACCTCCCGGCGTGCCGACACCCTGATGGTAGCCGCGCGCATCTCGTCTCAGGCCACGTCCGGATGAGCGCTACGTACAGTAACCGAAGACCCCAGATAACTGGGTGGTACCGCAAGTGGCTCTAGTTTGGGACCAACACCATCAGCACTGGCCCCCCTGCTATGTAGAATTAAGAACCCGTGGGTGCGACCCCCTATGCAAATTTAATTAATTAAATAAGTTGTTATTATGAGGCAAATTAAAACCAATGTTGGGCCTTGCTGGAGGAGTTTTATTCAAAGTCGAACTGTCAAGGGGTCCCCATCCACCCATCGTGTAAGGAACGCAAAATCAAGGAATATAATGCCGGTTTATCGGCGCCTAAGGTGGCATGAGTGGAACAAAACACCGAGCGAAAGGCCAAGCCTTCCACCCATGTCCAGTATATAGGTGTGTTAATAATAATTATAGATATTGTGATATATCCAACAACAAGTTCCCTCCTGGAACGAACTTCATCTTCACCTGCAACTAACAACGCTATAAGAGGGGCTGAGCAAGCGGGTAACATAGCCAAACAGTGGTTTTGCTAGGAAGGTGTCAAAGGTTAGAGGCTTCATGGCAACAAGGAGAGGCTGACATAAAAGATGGGTAGTGCGACATGTAACGATAGCATCGAGACAACTAAGCATGGCAATGGTAGTAAAGGTATCCAAGGGTATGATCATCTTGCCTGGGATGCCGCAAGGGAGAAGAACGGATCCATGAAGTAGACGGAGCAACAAGTCGAGCGAAACCTCACAACTCCGGAATGGAACCGAAGCTAACAAGAGAAGCAACGGAAAGAAGCAAACAACACGGTAAACACACAAGCTTAAACATGGCATACGATGCACATCCAAGTATGATGCATGTCCGGTTTAAAATATGCATGGCATGGCAAAGTGCACAAACAAGACTACAAGTTAAGTGGAGCTCAATATGCAACGAGTTGCATATTGACGAAACACCACATTTTAATTATTTAATTGACTCTCGTTATTACAAGACAAGATTAAATGTTTTTAACATGGCAAGAGGTGAAGCATAATAAACTACACTATTTAGGCATTTTAAATGAGGCCGGAAAATAACAACAACATATCTGGAAAATCCCCATGAGCATGTTTAGCAATTATTAAAGCAACAACAATTCACACATTTAAATGTTGTTAACATGATGCGGATGACATGATCAAGTTTATGCAATTTTAGTTAAAGGTTAACATGAGAGGTATGAAGCACTTGTCACCGTGGTGGAAGAAAGGGTGCCACGGCAACGATCCGAAAATGATGCAACGGCAACATCTCGGTTCCGGTAACTCGTTGAGAGTCCGGTGCAAAAGGAAAGATGGCGTGAGCGAGTCAAACGAGATGAAAGGTGGGGCGATCCCGTCACCGGGTTCCCACGAGTCGGCGACGAGGCAACCAAGGAACATGACAAAAGGACGAAACGGGCACGGAGCAAACAAACGATACATCTCATACAACACAAGCAAGCATTCGATCACGGGCACGTCTCGGGGTTATACCTTTGAAACACTCGTTTCGGGGCGGTTCGAGAACGTAGAGGAAGTAGTTGTACACGGGTCGTAGAGGAAGTAGTCGTTCTCGTTTCGTAGAGGTACTCGTTCGTAGAGGGAAGTAGTGGATCACGTTTCCGAAGAGGTACTCGCCGGCGGGGTACGCGTTCGTAGAGGTACACGGGGCGACGGTAGCGGTACTTGGGGTCTCCGAGTAGTCGTGGTACTTGGCGCTTCCGGCGACGGTAGTGGTACTTGTTCACGAAGTCGTTCATGGGTCTGTGTCGAGGTACTTGTCGCATCGCGATCGTAGTGGTACTTGACGCATCCGATAGTCATTCACGAAGCTCGTTGTAGAGGTACTTGGCGAGACTGTGCGTAGAGGTACTTGCTGTCCCGTGGGTACATGCTGGACAAAAAAATAAACAAACACGAGGCCGAAGCAGGCGGCGGTCTTGGAGGCGCTCAGCAGCGGCAACTTGGCGAGGTGGCTGCATCTCCTTGGCGAAGAGGAGACAGGGGCCGGGCGCAGACGAAGGGAGGCCACGGCGTGCTGGAGGACGGGCGGAGGCGACCTGGAGGAGGGTCGCGGGCTCGGGGCGCTCGTTGCCCGCGCTGGAGGGGACTGGAGGCGCGAGGTCGCTGCCTTGGCGCTTGCGAGGAGGAGAGGCGGGGCGCTCGGGGCCTGCGGCGGAGGGGCGCTGCCAGCTCGCGGGGCGCGAGGCGCAGGCGGCCTAGCACGGCGGAGGGACGGGCGCGGGCCGGCCTCCTGGTGCTGGCTCGGGGCCGGGGCGATGGAGGGAGGCGCGGAGGCTGGCGGGGCTCCTGGCGGCGAGGAGGGGAGTTGGGCGACGCGCCTGGCGACGGCTGGAGGGCCGCAGGGTGGCTCGCGCGCAGGGGGAAGCTGCGACCCTAGAAGGGCGAGGCCATTGGGGCTGCTCGAGGGCTCGGGCTGGCCGGTCGGGAGATCGGGGCTCGGGGAATCGATGGGAGCGAGCTGGCGTACGAGGGAAAAGGAGATCGGGGCGAGGAAGCGAGGCACTGGCGGCGGCTCGGGAGGAAAAGGAGGAGCGAGGGGGGTGCGAAGGCTAGGGTTAGGTGAGTTGGGCCAAATGGGCCAGGAGGCCTGGATGGGCCGCGGGGGAGATGGGCCAGGGAGGAGGAGAAGGCCACGGCGAGGCTCCCTTCTTATTTGATCTTTTTTTCCAGAAACCAAATAAGAAAAGAAAAGAATGAGGAGGATGTGGCTAGGGAAGAATTAAGGCAGGAGATCAATTTTACTGGACTCGCAAAATTGCGTTGATTCCCAGAAAAATATAAAAGGGGCATGATTGGAAAATAAATTCAAATTCCTTTGAATTTATTTCAAATGGTGTGAACAAGGACTATGATTTAGAAGAGCCCAAAAATGTCCGGAATTTTGGAGGAGCCTCGAAACAACGGAAAAGAATTATTGGCAAGGTTTTTGAAGGAGAAACTCGAAGTAGGAAAAGCATGGGGAAAGTTATGCACGTGTGTTGGGTTAATTCCAAACAAATGGACTATTATTATATAGCTCCCTAATAATATTGAGAGGTTTTTATATGTTTTAAAGAGAAGACATTCTTCCCTCGATTTAAATGGACCGAAGGTCCACACAATTTATTTAGGTTGAGATGCAAAAGAAAAAATGACATGATGGCATGATGACATGATGCAATGCAAAAATAAATAACACAAGCACAATGAAACACACGGGAGGAACCCGGAACATCTGGAACCTTCTGGAATCTTCTGGGACGTCGGTCTTCGGGCGTCACACCAGGGCCTGGAAACGGTCGGCGAAGTCCTGAACCGTGGAGGTGAACGGAAGGCGGCCTACCTCCGCCAGGCGGCTCCCGCAGATCGGGGGCCCAAAACGATGGAGGCAGAGCTCGCAGAAGCGTTCCCAAGGGGGCATGCTGCCCTCGTCCTGCTCGAGGGCGAAGTACCAGGTTTGGGCTACACCGCGGAGGTGGTAGGATGCCAGCCAAGTGCGCTCCGACGCGAGCGTGCGCTGTCCACGGAAAAACTGCTCACACTGGTTGAGCCAGTTAAGCGAGTCATCTGTGCCGTCATAAGTGGCGAAGTTGATCTTGGCGAACCATGGCGGTGTCTGGATCGGCGCGCCATGGCCGACCGGCTCGGCGGTGCGGAGCAGTGATGAAGACGGCGCCCGGTCAACGGTGGGGAGACCGTCATAGGCGCCCGCGGAGCCGGACGAGGCCCCAGACTGCAGCGTGGGTACCGGTGGGTCCCCGGCCTCCGTGTAAACTGGCGTTGGCGACGTCCCGGTTAGCCAGGCTGGGATCTGGGACGGTGACGGCGAAAACCGGACCTGCTGGATTGGGAGGCCTCCCGGTGTGGACTGGCCCAATCCGGAGCTGGGTGGCGGCGGTGGGAGCTGGACCGGCGCGGGCGGCGCGGCTGGGGCCGGCGAGGGCTAGTGCGGCCAATGCGGTGCTGGGGCGGGCGCAGATGGTACCGCGAGAACCGGCGCAGGCCACTGTGGCCAGGACGGCACTGGGGCAGGTGGCGGCTGGAACGGCGGATGGGCACCGGTGATCGCCGCGGATACCGAGTACCAGGGCAGGTGCAGCAGCGGCGGAGGCGGCCCGCTGGGGTGCCCTGCCTGGAACGCGGCAGCGGTGGCCCGCCCATTGCAGGGGCGCCCTGGGACGGCCACGGCAGCGCGTGGTGGTCGTAGGCGGCAGTAGTCGCAGCCGGTGGAGGTGCGAGCGGCCCGGCCAGGTACAGATGGATGCCCTGGACGGCCGTCACGAGATCCCGCAAGATGCTGGTGACTTCTTCCGGCATGAAAACGGCGGTTGTCGGCGCAGCGGAGGTGACCGGGGCCGGCGGCGTGGGGGTACCGGCGGTGGTGACGGTGACCGGGGCCGGCGGCGGTGGGGAACCGGCGGTGGTCAGCTGTGCGGTGGTGATGATTGGCAGCGGCGGTGTTGGCGTTGACGAAGACATGATCGAGCCCGAGTCTCTGGATACCAAATTGGTAGGAGCTAGGGCCCTACCGGATCTAGGGCGTAGGCTGTAGGGGAAAGAGGGGGAAGGACGAGGGCTGGTGCGCGGCGGCCGGCGGCGTGGCGCCGTCCTTGCGACGGAAGCAGCGGCGGCGAAGGCAGGAGGCGGCTAGGGTTTAGGTCTCCCGGCTCCCTAAGGGAAGCCGAGCAAATTATGATTGCTTCTTTCTTGATTAGATTGATACATCTCCTCTCTTTATATAGAGAGGTTTACTTGACTCCTAAGCAAACGATCCTAATACGATAAGATACTTGGGCTAAGCCCCTAATTAAGATACCTGGGTCATAACCCACTGGGCTAAGCCCCTATGCCGGTCATAACAGTAGCATTGCTGAATCATAACTGCATAACCTACCGCTGATTGATCAGGGAACAGAGCCGCGACTAGTCCCATACCCAGGTGATAGATTTGATCGTGTGGCAGCCGGCAGGGGCTGACGGCCGGCGGCACTGCCGCACAGCGCAGGCATCCAGCGTCCATCGGTCCGTGTGTCCAAGAGAGCATCATGCATCTTCTTCTATTCCTTAGTACTTCTCCGACTATCCAGTTCTTTCTCATAATGCTACAAGTGTGAGTTAATTGATCTAGCTAACTGACTTTCTATATAAGATTACACTGCCTACGTATTAAAATATGACATTTAAATTTGAGATTTGTCTGGGAGTTCAGACTCCCTATATTAGTAGGTGGAACGTGTCGAAAATTCTCCAACAGGATCGATCACATCAAACTGCACGAACACACTTGCATATAAAAAACTTATAGCCAAGGACCTTTGTTCTGCCTTTATTTTGCTCTTTATTGCTTTTCTCCTTTTATCTCGGTTGTACAACTTTGATGCACCAGTGTGCATATATATAAACGACCTCACCAGCTATAGCTCTTTTTTTTGCGAGCAAAACAGGGAGCTTTATTGAACGAAAGTGTTCCTCGGACAATCAGCCAGAAGGCTGGTCACCAGGAAACTGGGAGTTTCATTGAGCCAGCTTTCGGTCACATTCAACGTGCAAGCGCGTTTTGCATAGAGCTGCGTCGGTAAGTTTGCTGACCTATTTACATGCTTGATCTCAAAAACTGAAAAATCATAAACTAGCTCACCTATTTCATCTAAGATTTGATTCACAATCGAACGAGAATTGTGCCGAGTATTCTAGAGTCGCACCAATTCCATGCAGTCTACCTCCATTATCACATGCGAGAAGCATCGGAGTTTTGCAAAACGAGTGCATCGATAAAGCTTTAATAATTAGTGGGTCTGAGATGCCCACATACGGTTTGCTCCAAGCTCCCAACAGCGCGGACGCCGAGCGCGCGACACCTCCCGCTCCTCCTCGTCCATCAGCAAAATTGAGTGCCCCATCTGTCGTGATTTTTATAATCCCTGACTCCGGCAGTCGCCAACCGTGTCCTGCCAAACCAATGGGAGAGCTACGAGGCAGCTCAAAGATAGAAAGGGCCTCCCTGATGGATCTGATAGCCGACGTCGGATCCCTCCCCTCCTCCCCGTGATTGATACGGTTACGTGAATGCCATATCGTCCACATGATAATAATGATTCTAGCTCGATCTTCTTCCACAAATCGGTCATCACATAAAATGTCTCTGGCCCATGAATCTGGATGTAAGCAAGGAAGTCGTATAATGAACCACGCACAATCTTCGTCCCAGAAGTTTTGTGCATGAGAACAATGGATAAGAGCATGCATGAGGTCTTCCACCTTGGCCAGATAAACTTTGAATCTATCTAAGATTGCAATGTGACGGTGTTTGCGAGTGCACTCATTCGGAGGTAGCCCTCATAGTAGCCTCCACCAAAACACACAGAATTTTGGGATTACTTTGAGTTTCCACAATGCGTTCCACATCTGTTTATCATCTCGTGAGGTGCCGGTAGCCGTCCCTTCCTATAGAGCGGAACGCTCGTTCTAAGTCACAAGAGCACGGTACGCCGATTTAATAGTGTAGTTGCCTGATTTTTCAAAGGCCCAAGCATAGAAATCCTCACCTCCCCCTTTCCTGATAGGAATGTTAAGGATGGCATCAGCATCCGGGGCGATGAATGTTGTGCGTATCAACTCTTGCCGCCATGACCAAGTGTCAGGATCAATGAGATCCGACATCGTCTGGATAGTTGTGTCAGGTGGCCTCAGCATTGGAGTCATAGAAACAGTCCCAGGAATCCATTTATCTGTCCATACATGGATGGAGTTCCCGTCTCCCACTGTTTTTATCAAGCCCGCCTTCAAAGCTTCCCTGCCAGCGATGATAGCCCTCCAGGTTGCAGAAGCAGACTTGGGGACATTTGCCTCCATAAATCCTGTGTCACGAAAGTAGCGACCCTTCAAAACTCTTGCACAAAGAGAGTTCAGATTAGTCATAAAACGCCAACCATGTTTCCCAAGCAGTGTCAGGTTGGATTGATGTGGTTCACGAAAACCCATGCCTCCCTTGCACTTGGGTGTTGCCAAATTATTCCAGGATACCCAATGCAACACATTTTTGTCGATAGAGCTGCTCCAGAAATATTTTGCCATGGGTGAAGTCAGACTCTTGCATACCTTTTTCATGAGCAGGAAAGTACTCATAGAATACGTGGGGATTTCCTAAACCACGGATTTTAGCAATGCTTCGCGTCCTGCACACGCTAACATTTTCACAGACCATCCCCGCATCTTCCCGCGGGCCCTCTCCCTGATGTGGTCGAATGTTCCACTTGTGATGAGACCAATAGCCGTGGGTAGCCCCAGGTATCGTTCGCTAAAGGCCTCCACATCAATGTTGAGGACGGCTTTCAGCTGCTGCTTCAACTGATCAGGTGTGTTAGAGCTGAAAAATAGAACTCTTCCCCCATTTAACACACTGTCCTGAAGCTTCCACATAAATCCTCAAAATATCATTCAGTCCTACAACACCGTGGGTATTTGCACTATTAAAGATTAAACTATCATCTGCGAAGAGTAAATGGCTAACCCAGGGTGACCTGTAACTGACTCGTATGCCTCTGTCAATAAACCTGACATTATAAAACTTCAGCAAAGAAGAGAAACCCTCCGCACTTAACAAAAATAGATATGGCGACGCCGGATCACCTTGCCTCAAGCCGCGAGAGGGAGTGAAATATGGTAGTAGCTCTCCGTTGACACGAATAGAGAATCGAACTGAAGAAACACATTTCACACTACTAGGAAAAGGCCTATTAATGGCGCACCTAATTTGGCCATTAATGGCGCATTAGTGGTGCGCCATTACTAGCACGCCATTAGTATTTGATACTAATGGCGCATCTCTGGTGCGCCATTAGTATCTGGTATACTAATGGCGCACCGCAGATGCGCCATTAGTGTGCACAGTAGTGCGCCATTAGTATGCCTCCCAGGGGCCATGTGTACCCAGGTGCTTTGGCATACTAACGGCGCACTCAGGGAGGATGCGCCATTAGTAATGTCCGCATAGTAATGGCGCACTGGCTGATAATGCGCCATTAGTATGCTTTGGCATACTAATGGCGCATTGTGCTCTGATGCGCCATTAGTATGAATATTAGGTTTTTTTTAATATTATTTTTCTGTTTTTTTGCACAGATTACAAAATGTATAATTGCACAGGATATAGACAGCACACATCAACAACACATTCATCGAATACAATAGAAGATTAGTCTCTGAATACAATTCATCATATTAGTCTCCGAATACAATTCATCATATTAGTCTCCGAATTGAAAAGACCGAACAAAGATAGAACAATATATTACAAGTCTCGAGACCGCGAGTAGCGAGTTTGTCTTCACATTACAAGTCGATATCGATCATCTAAACTACCATCACATAGAAGAGAGCTACGGTCATCACGATGAAACTTGTCTTCATCCGGTTCCTCCAACGCTCCCTCCCCTCTCCCGCTAGATAGCGGGCGTATCTAGATTCGGCCTCGGCCCTAGTGGTGTACCCTTTGTAACTGTTACCGCTGAATCGGTGAACCTGTCTCCGACACTCCTCCCAGTCGTCGTAGACTCCGGGAACCTTACCCTTGTACATGACATACGACGGCATCGCTATATATGCACTAGCCAAACGAAACGTTAGTACCAATTCACAGACAATTCATAAGCAATATATAAGTATGCAACAGAACAATCGAAAGAGAAAAGCAAGACATTAATAGCATCGATTACATCTAAGTTGAACGACTCTCGAAACCAAAGAGACATACTACAAGTTCATTAAAGTTTAATTACAACATGAGCCAATCGATGTTTCAGAACTAGACACAGCATCACTACTTTCGACTCGACTCAATGCACCGGAGCGTGGATGAAGCCGCCGTCTATCGTGGGAGTCATGAAATCACGGGCGTTGTCAGCCTGCATTTGTAGCATTGTGTCGATGTCAGTGTTCGATGGTTGATTTCTGAGGTAGAACTGCCCCGAGGTACGAAGGACATCTTGATGGATGATTTCCGCAAACTCCGACTGGATGCGAAAGAAATCTTGTCTGATGTCCGCGTCCTGGATTGCCGACACGCGCGCGGCCCAATCTTTGAGCTTACTCGGTAGCAAAAGTTGATGATGGTCCCGTACGATCGCCCGCATGTGATGGATGGCGTAGTAGGCACCCTTCTGACCGCCAGGCGGCTGCTTGACGCAGCAGAACGTCGTGTTGTGGGAGAACACGTGCTTGCCGTACTTACGAGTTGTCCTGGTGAAGGTGCCTCCAGATTTGGCGTAGCCGGGGAGAACATCATCAAGAACCTTCTTGACATTTGTGTAGTCTACAGCCGACTGACGGTCCGGGTCGAAATACGTAGCCATGGAATATTTGGGGCTTAGTAGGATGAGCGTGCACTGTGTGTCACTGCAGAAAACACGGAATGTTAAAAGAAGAACGATCGAAATCTAAGAATTCATATGTTACGGGGCGGTTGAGGCGGAGGACTTACTCGGGAAAGTAAGGCACGAGGAAGTTATCCTTATCTCGGTTTGCTATAATGACGCCTTCGAGGTAAGAACTCGCGACTTGCCGGTCCCCAGCGCTGCCCAAGAACTTGGCACGCATGTAGAAGGGGTCGACTATCACAATGTCCGGGGTCTTGTCGCGAATGATCCGCATCTCCATACTCAGCGAAAATAGCCGAACGAAGGTGTAGTGCAGCGGAAGAAGGTTCAACATAGCGTGGATGTCATCAAACCGCAGGACGATCGTACCCCCGATGGAGTTATCCACAAAGCCCTTGCCCTCCGGCACCTTGGCCGCGAAAACCGGGTATGCCACATCCTTCTCTCTGAGACGCCGCTTCTCCAAAGAAAGAACACTGTCATGCAGACTCCGCATAGCACCGGTTGCAGCATCGAGCATATTTGTCGGTAGCATCGGACTACCCGCCACATGCACCCTCCTCATTACATCCTCAGGTGAAGATGGCCCGTCCTGAGCACGGATCGTACTCGGTGCCGGCTGGCTCGCACCCTTGTTAGTTTTTCTTTTGCGTGCCTTCTTCTTGATCTCCTGAATTGGGACCGAGTTCTGCTCAGAGACCGCCTTCTTTAGTGTGTTGGGGCTGATCATATTTCGCACCTCGCCTATCTGAGGCTCAGTGAAGTCGGCAGCTGGAGGCGTCTCCTAAGAGCTGAACGGCAGACGACGCCTGTTGCAACTTGGCTTCTCCGCGGTACCGGCTTGATCGCGCACGTCTTTTGTTGTGTTGGGTTCTTGAGAAGGAGGCCCCATGAAGTCGTCACCGTACCCATGATCGGCAAAGTACTGATCGACGTTGGCAAATGTATCGTCGTCGTCGTCGTTCTGATCCTGTGCCATATGCATGTTTGGATCCAGTGGCATAGGGATGTCCGGCACCGTTGCGGCGGACTTGCCATGGGGACGACTTGGCGCCGGCACGACTGGCGGTGTTGTCTTTGGTGTGGTTTCCCTCGCCCCCAAACGAATTTGGCTCTTCGGCCAAAGCAGGGGCCAGCTCAGGCAGGCGCTGAGGGTCATGACGTCATCATCGTCGGCCCTGACGGGTCGAATCGGAGGTAACACCTCGTCGCAGCCTGGCAGCACCCGAACCAGTTGAACCCTAAACAAGTTGGGTGGCATCTGGGTACCATGGAACAAGGGCTGGCCCGGTTGAACGATTTTGCCCTTGGCGACATCGACCAACTCGTTGTTCACGAAGTGCAGGAGAGTGCACGGAACGTCGGCGGCGCCCTGCGAAAACATGTAGGGCGTCAGGGATGCCCAGTCAAAGGCAAGGAGATGAAGTCCTCGGCCGAGAGAGGCTTAATTAGTTACCGTGATGATGGCGTCGAGCTCGGCTAATGTCGTGGCACCGCCAACGGCGGGCGTGCAGTTGACGGAGGGGCCGCTTGCTGCAGAGGTGCCAGCCGGCGTACACACGGGTGCATTAAGCTCCCGTGCCGGCGTCGGAGACACCAATGCCGCCTCCGCCGGAGACACCAATGGCCCCGACATCGCGTTCTGCAAGTTGCTGGCCGTGAAGCTGGGAATCGGGGGCGGCCCCTGTTGGCCGCCAGCAATCCACGCCTGCAACCCCTCGATCAAGCTAGGCACAATGGCGGTGATCGTCGCCCCGAGCTGTTGTTGCACTTGCTCTTGGACAATCTCCGGAATCCGCGCCACCTGTGCCTTGAGTTCTTGAACCTCGCGCGCCTGGCTTTCCGAGCTGGTCTTTTTCTCCTTTCGCCCACCAGCATTATAGTATGACGACCATTTTGTCGACAAGCCTTTGCCGGCCACACGACCAGCTGACGTCGGCTTCTCGAGCTTATCCTTGTTCTTCATTACATTCAACGCCCTATTTAGAGTCGTGTCCCAAGGGCCGCTCTTAGTCGACCCCGCGCTACTGCTTTCAGTCGCCTGCGGAAGGAATGTGAATCATTTAGAAATTTGGCTTCATTAATTAGAATGCAACCATATGGAGCTAATTACGCGGGGTTGTATTCCTTACCAGAACAGCCTCAAGCGCCCTGGTCTTTGGATCCGTGGTCAGCTCCTTTGTTTTCGGGTCCTTCTTGTACCGGGCCCTGATAAAGTTCCTGGTCTGCTTGTCACCGTATTTATCGAAGAGGGGCGGTAGGCCTTGCTCGGCACGGTCCGCCTCCTCCTTGTCCCATATAGGCTCCACCACTCTGTAACCGCCGGGACCGAGTGTGTGTTCCCCTAAGTTGAGCTGCCGCATTTCTTTCCCCCACTGACTTGATTCGGAGTGTGCGGCGCTCGAGCAATTGATCTTGAAGTCGTTGTAGTCATCTTCGGTGATCGAAGGATGTTTCTCCTTGATCGTCTCATAACTCTCACCTTTCTCGATCATTCTCTTCACATTGGTTTTCCAAGTAGACAGGGCCTTGCTCATCTTCGTGAGGGCAACATTGTTCACTTTATTCCCTTTGAGGCTTGTGTTATCAAATTGAGCGGGGAACTTGTATCGTTCGTGCAGCTTCGTGAAGAGGAGGTTGCGGTAATTCCCGTTGTCAGGATGCCTCAGGTTCTCGTTGTTGATCGAGACGGTGCTCCGGAGAATGCACCCGAGCTGAATCGAGTACCCCTTGACTATTCGTTCGGGCGCCGTTGGATTCCCGTCGGAGTCCACTTCAGTAACTTCCTCCTTGAGGGTGCGGAGCACGGTCGGGCGCCGGTCCTTCCGTTGCCTCTTCGGTTGGCTGCCATCTGTGCGTGCGCCGCCATCATCAGTGGTGGCATTCTCGGCGGCACCATCAGTGGTGGCATCAGTGGGGTCATCCTCCGCGGTACCATCAGTGGTCTCAGGATCGGTGGGGAAGGCGGCGTCCTCATACAAGTGAGGTTGTTCCTCCATCTCCTAGCACAGCTCCCAGAATGCCTTCCCGGCTGAACCGCCGGCCTCATCGTTGTTGGCCATGTTTCTCTCTAAATAGGAACAAAGTTTGGTCAAAAAGTTGGTTATTGTCAAGGAACAAGATCATGGTCTCATCATTTAGGGTTTGTCGACACCGAGGCATCCTAAAAGCTAAGCTTTTATAATTGAGGGTTTTTCGACGCCGAGGCACCCTAAAAGCCTAAGCTTTCATCATTTCGGTTTTTATCGACACCGAGGCACCCTAAAAGCCAAGGTTTCATAATTTATGGTTTGTCGACACCGAGGCATCCTAAAAGCTAAGCTAGGAAGGAGAATTGTAAGTTGGGCCTAATCACTTGGCTCTATTGCCGCCTATGGTTTAATGCAGCTAGAATAAAGGGGCACTTGATCCTACCTAATTAACCACTAAGATACCCCGGCCCATGCATTAGTCACAAGTACCCTATATGTCCTATTTTTAGCAAAGTCATGCTAAAATTCACGGAAAATTTCAGCATGACCTTTGCTGAAAATAGGACATATGGAGTACCCGAATTTGCCGGAACGGAAGTTAATCAACATTCCAGCAAACTCAAGGGCCTCTCGGGGTACCTGCAAAACTATCACAATGTGATCACAAGTCTTTCTCAATGTGATCATCATCTTTACAAGTCTTTCTCAATGTGATCACAAGTAATTCAGAGGCATCACAAGTAATTCAGAGCATCACAAGGCATTAGTAGCTCAGTACATGAACAAGTTTTACCAAGCACATCAATATGTACTGTATTTCATTGTGGAGTGATATACAGTATGTTACTGCAAAGAAACTGCTTAATCCACATGCCTCAGCTTATCAACAGTCATTACTTGTCAAATACAGAAGAAGGAACAATTTATTTGTGACATAGTTACAAATGATGACAGAATAAAGCAACACCCTGTACTAGCCTAAAAACATATAATTAGAGCAACTTCATATTGTCTAAAATCCCCCTTTTCTTTTCTTTTTCTTTTTCACCTGAGGGCATGTAAATCATGTACACCTTTTTATCTATTAAAAAAAACTGTAGACGCTTCCTTCAGTAAAAAAAAGGAACTATGGTAGTAGTGCCAGACCCATATTTTTAGGACTGATATTTAATCCATTGCTACAACTGGAGGTATATGTGTCAAGAACCCTCATGGCATGCTAACTGTCAAAAGGTGAGCCAACAAGGCAATGGCCTGAATGTCCTTATCATGGTATTAACCTAAACCAGAAAAAAAATACCTCGCTTATACGAGGGTTATATTTAACTTAACCTAGACAAGCTAGCTGTGGCACCATCCTAGGCTCATTAGGCCATGGTCCAACCCAGATATAAGATTCACCAATAGCATTGCACTAAACTACTGAAACTACTAAACTACTGAAACTACTCCAAGTCCTACACTAAACTACTAAACTACTGAAACTACTCCAAGTCCTACACTAAACTACTAAACTACTGAAACTACTCCAAGTCCTACACTAAACTAGTTCGGGGAACAGTTTTTCCTAAAAACATATAATCTATAACAAATTGTTAATCTACTAAACTACTGAAACTACTCCAAGTCCTACACTAAACTACTGAAACTACTCCAAGTCCTACACTAAACTAGTGAAACTACTGCAAGCAAACAAGTAAAGAAGAGAGAAGAGAGAAGAAGAAAGAAGGTTTCAGTTAATTAATTTAAGGAGTGTACACTAAACTAAGCAAGTACTACTGCTTGCAAGTCCTACACTAAACTGAAAATGTTTCAGTTAATTTTATCCAAGCAAGCAAAAGTAGCTAAAGAAGCCATACTAGGTACCACTCCATTCATCACTCTCATTCCAGTACAAGTTCCTGGTCATAAGTAGTTGGGCATATGATTTATCTCATCCTAGAAGTATAAATGCCACATGCACATATGCATATATGTCGGTTATTTATTTACTGACCTACCCCTTTTTGACTATGAATGATCCAGACTGGGAGAAAGCAGAGGCTGAAGCTATAGCTATCAAGACAGAACTTGATGATACTCTACATCAGAAAGCCAAGGTTGAGCACCAGAGCAAAATCACCAACCCAAACACACCAACCCAAACACATGAAGCATTACACACGCAAATCATACTCCAACCAGAACAAAACCCAACGGAAACCCTAAATCTAGACAAACCCGAGGGGATTCAGACATAAAAGAGCTAAAAACCTAAGCAATTGTAAACCTAACTTGTACTGATTTAGTCCACAGGAGGAGGATGCCATGGGTAGGAGGAGGATACCTTGGCGTGGTGTTGGCGACGGTGAGGGGCCCGTCGAGGCCGGGGCGTCGGGGGCGCGGGCGGCGGCGGCGTAGCTCCGGGCGTCGAGGCCGGGGCGTCGGGGGCGAGGGCGTCGGCGGTGAGGGAGAGAGAGGCGTCGGGGAGAGGGGGGCGAGGGCGTCGGCGGTGAGGGAGAGAGAGGCGTCGGGGAGAGCGGGGCGAGGGCGTCGGCGGTGAGGGAGAGAGAGGCGTCGGGGAGAGGGGGGAGAGATCTGGCGAGAGGGAGAGAGAGGAGGGTAAGGCCGGCCCCAAGTATGGGGGGATTACTAGTGGCGCACCGCTGCTATGTGCGCCATAAGTATGTAGACTCTAATGGCGCACCGCCCCCATGTGCGCCATTAGTATTGTGTTCTACTCACTAGCCCGACAGAAAGCTATATGTTTCACCTAACCCACTACCTAACAGAACCCCCACACTAGTCCAACTGGTCAGCACTTTGCACACCCACCAGGAGGTCCTGGGTTCGATTCCCAGCCTCCCCAAATTTTTTTTTGCTTTTAAAAAATGTTGTTTGACACTTATTTGTGTTTAAATATGTTCAAACTTGTTTAAATCATAACAGTAATATTTTTTTATAAAAAAGTAATATTTTTTTTAAAAATATCATCAAATTTGTTATTTTAAAATATTTATGAATATGAAAAATATCATCAAATTTATTATTTTGAATATATCATGGGTCGGCGGCGGCGGTTGAGTAGGGGAATCGAGGGTGCAGGGGGTCGGCGGCGGCGGCCGGTGGACCGGGGGGTGCTCGGCGGCGGCGGTTGAG
>LR738713.1:6591372-6612458 GCA_902687465.1 Secale cereale | reverse complement strand
GGGGGTCGGCGGCGGCGGTTGAGTAGGGGAATCGATGGTGCGGGGGGTCGGCGGCGGCGACCGGTGGACCGGGGGGTGCTCGGCGGCGAGGGGGACCGGATCTGGCGAGGTGGGATAGCGATCGAGATGGGGGGGGGTCGAGATCGAGTGTCCATGAAATTTAAAAATATTCATGATAGTTCAAAAGTTCCCATGAAATACAATCGAGAAATGAAGGGTACGATTTAAATACAATCGATCTTAGCTAGCTATCTGTTCACAATCTTCTTGCCCTTCTTTTTCGCAAATGGAGTTCTTCTGTGGAACGGACGTCCTTTAGGTAGGGTGGTCCTGCTTCTTCTTGTGGTGTAAGCTGCTACTTCATCATCGTCGTCATGTTCGATCCTCGGGTCGCCGTACTTGTCGAAGTCTTGCTCATTGGCTACTCCATCCATTCCGATGATCTTCCTTTTGCCTCTCCTCACGACAACACGACTGGGCTTTGACGGATCGGTAATGAAGAAGCATTGGTCAACTTGGGAAGCCAGTACCCATGGCTCATTTTTCGCGGTGACGTTTGCGCCCGCGGTCTTGGATTTGGCTTCGGGTATAACCATGGTGGTGAAATACCGGTCTTCTTTTAGGACGCTCTTGGCCCATCTGACACGGAACATCGGGACCTTCTCTCTAGCGTAGCTCAGCTCCCAGATCTCCTCGATCCTTCCGTAGTATCTGTCATTGTCATTACCGGTGTAGGATTCCATCGTTACCCCGGAGTTCTGATAACCATCGCTCTTCATGTCCTTGGCCTCGGTGTAGAATGTGTAGCCGTTGATAACGTACGCCTCATAGGTCATCAGGTTGTGCTCGGCGCCCTGTGACAAGGCGAATATGAGTTGTTCTTCCGCGGAAGAATCATCATGTAAAGGGTACGACAGAAGCTTCTGCTTGAACCAACGCGTGAAACATGAGTTGTGCTCTTTGATTATATCTCCGTCCGTCTTCTGTTGGCCTCGGTCATTGTATGTCTTCTCAATAAAGGTTTTGTGCTGAACCACCCAAGGATCGACCACGTCTATGTGTTGTAGCGCGACTAGGTTTGCTCTTTCAAAGTCGGCGAGTCGACCCTCAAAGTCGACATGCATTTCGCGGCGACCCTCACGGTGACCCGATCCAGCGAGCCTGCCGAGGTGCCTGTTGACGGGCAGACCAACGGGGTTCTCGATTCCTAGATAATTTGTGCAGTACGAGATGCACTCTTCGGTCAGAAAGCCCCTGGCTATGCTTCCCTCTGGACGTGACATGTTGCGACCGTATCCTATTATGACACCATTCATCCTTTCGAACGGCATCATGCTGTGCAGGAACGTCGGCCCGAGTTGGATGATATCGTCCACGATATGGACCAGCAGATGCACCATAACGTCGCAGAATGCGGGCGGGAAGTACGTCTCAAGCTCGCATAGTATCACCACGATCTCTTCCTGTAGCCTTCTGAGTTGCCTCACGCCAACAGACTTCCGAGAGACGACGTCGAAAAAGTTGCATAGGCCAAATAGGGTTTCACGGACGTGCGCGTCCATGATACCACGGATTGCAACTGGAAGTATCTGCGTCATCAGCACGTGACAGTCGTGAGACTTCATCCCGCTGAACTTCAGCTTCGCCCGGTCTAGGTATCTGCTTATCTTCCCCGCGTAACCGTAAGGAAGTTGTACTCCTACGAGGCAGGTGAAAAACTGCTCGATCTCCTCCTGACTTAGAGTGAAGCACACGGGAGGGTAGTCATTTCCGGTCTTCTTGGCCTTTTTGCCTTTGCGACGACTTTCCGTGTCCTGCTTCGCCTCATCATCATCATCATCATCATCATGATCATCATATATAGCGTGAAGCTCCTGCCTGATGCCCATTGATTTCAAGTCTGCCCTTGCTTTCGGCCCATCTTTGGTCCTCTCTGGCATGTTGAGCAGGGTACCAAGCAGACTCTCGCACACGTTCTTCGTGATATGCATTACATCAAGGCTGTGAGGCACACGATGGATCTTCCAGTACGGCAAGTCCCAGAAAACAGACCTCGTTTTCCATACCTTCAGCAGCGGCTCTGGCGCCTTTCGCTTCTTTCCCGGCTCTGGCGCCTTTTGCTTCTTTCCCGGCAGTGGGCAATCTTTCCAATTTTTCAACAGCTCGTCTATTTCCTCGCCGCTCCTCGTACGCGGGCGTCCTCGGGGTTCGGTTTCACCATCGAACAGATCCTTGCGTTTTCTCCACAGGTCATCGTCGCGAAGCCACCTTCGATGTCCCATGAACACGGTTTTCGAAGACCCGGGATCTCTATCTAGCTGGCGATACGTTGTGTCATCTATGCACCTGACGCATCCAGAAAATCCGTGGACCACCTGCCCCGCGACATATCCGTAACCGAGATAGTCGTGCACCGTCGTGAGCAGCGCGGCTCTCATAGGGAAATATTCTTTCTTTGCGGCGTCCCACGTATTGGCTGGCGTTTTTCACAGCGTGTCTAGCTCCTCTTTCAGCAGCCCCAGATACAGATTGATGTCGTTCCCTGGTTGTTTCGGTCCTTCAATTAGCATACTCATGTGAATGTACTTCCTCTGCATGCACAACCAGGGGGGAAGGTTGTACATCCACACAAACACAGGCCATGTGCTATGTGTGCTTCTCTGGCTTCCAAACGGATTGACTCCATCGGTGCTCGCGCCCAGCACGATGTTCCTTGGATCGTTCCCAAATTCTAGGTCTTCGAAGTTCAACGCTTGCCACTGGCTCGCATCCTTAGGGTGACTCAGCATCTTGTCTTTTTTATCTATCTCCGGATCATTTGCGTCATCTTCTCGCTTCTTCTCCTCTCTATCCGCGTGCCAACGCAGGAGCTTTGCTACGTTAGGGTCCGCGAAATACCGCTGCAGACGAGGAGTGATCGGAAAGTACCACACCACTTTTCGAGGAGCTTTCTTCCTCTTCTTGTATCGAGTGACGCCGCACACCGGACATATGGTAGAATCCGCGTGCTCGTCCCGATAAATGATGCAATTGTTCATGCACACATGGTATTTCACGTGCGGTAAATCCAGAGGACACACGATTTTCTTCGCCTCCTCCAAACTGGTGGGGCATTTGTTCCCCTTGGGAAGACGTTCGTGCCAGAATGACATGTTCTCGTCGAAGCATGCGTCGGTCATTTTGTGTTTTACCTTCATCTCCAGAGCCATGAGCGTTACTTTCAGGCGGGTATCCTCGGGCCTGCATCCTTCATACAATGGAGTAACCGCGTCTAACTCAAGTTGATCCATCTTGGCTTTCTCTCGGGCGGCAGCTCTTGCGTTATCGGTCTGCTTGAGAAGTAGCTCTTGAATATGAGGGTCCTGCACCCAGCCCATCGATGGTTCAGCGTCGTCAGCTCCGCCGGCATCAACATCTTCATGATCATGCCCGTCGTCTGCTCCGGCATCTTCCTCATCATCATGTCCTGCATCTTCTACATGATGACTGTGTACAGCATCACCGTCGTGATCATCTCCTGGGGATTCTTCGTCTTCTCGCCCGCCCGAGCCGCGGTGGTTTTCTTGCTGCCCTTCCTCATTTCTTGCCCGGCCCCCATGGACGACTTCGTAGTCATCTTCATCACCTTGCCACCGATAGCCATCCATGAAACCACGCAAGAGCAGGTGGTCCCGCACCTGCCCGGAATCCGGGTCCGCAATAAGGCTCTTCAGCTTGCATCTTCGACACGGACATCTTATCTCCGTCTCGTTCTTTTGAAGCATCTCGGCCTTCGCGGACCTCAAAAACCTATTCACGATGCCTTCGGTCATCGTGCGCACCATGGTCGCCTGCGGGGTAGAGCAAAACGATATTTTAGAACCAAGAAAAAAATTGCCATGACTTTCCCTAAAAATAGGACAAAAATGAATGCTTAATGCCAAAATTCTCACCGAAACGGAAATGAATCAACATTCCGGGAAAATATTGGCAACTATCGCATTTCAAATACCGGTACACCTCCAAACACAAACACATATGCAACACAACAAACATATGCAACACCACAAACATACATAGATCTAGCTAGGCCATAAAAAGTGCATGTGCACATTGTTGTATGGAGAACAACATAAATATAGCTTCCCCCCTTACTTACCTATCAAAACAAGGTAATTTAACCACTTAATTTGAATGAATATATGGAGGAAATGAGGTGAAAAAGAGGAGGGACCCGAGAGGAGAGGAGGTGGAGAGAATGAAGAAGTGGGGGGGGGAGTGAGTGTGGTAGAGAGGCTGTCCAAAATATCTTGTTGCTGCCCGCTTACTAATGGCGCATCAACTATAAATGCGTCATTAGTAATCAAGGTTACTAATGGCGCATTTATAGTAGGTGCGCCATTACTAGTTTTGCAAAAAACAACATACTAATGGCGCACTGTCGCATAGTGCGCCATTACTAAACTAGTAATGGCGCACTCTGGGATAGTGCGCCATTAGTAGTTTTGTACAAAAAAGAATAAAAAATATCATAAAAAAGAGCATTAATGGCGCACTTTACTGCTGGTGCGCCATTACTAGTTACAACTAGTAATGGCGCACTTTGTCAGGATGCGCCATTAGTATGTTTGGACAGGCGCGCTAGTTCAAAAAAAAAAACTTCTTGATACTAATGGCGCACTCTGGGCAAGGTGCGCCATTAGTAGTTCGAACTCTAATGGCGTATCTGTTGCTGGTGTGCCATTACTATATACTAATGGCGCACTTCTTGTCTGGTGCGCCATTAGTATCAATTCCATCTATAGCCCTTTTCCTAGTAGTGTCATGATCAACCGAATGAAGACTACTAGTGGCTGTGACGCGCCCTCGCATGAAGAAACTCCATACTGATGGACTTTTGGAATCACTTGATTATGAATCACTTGGTGCTTGCGAACCAAGCCTCATGAGAAAGATGACTAAAACTCTGTTCTCCGGAACAATGGAGCGAGCAAATGACTTATTGGAAATCATACATACTGATGTATGCGGACCAATGAGTGTTGAGGCTCATGGCGGGTATCGTTATTTTCTGACCTTCACAGATGATTTGAGCAGATATGGGAATATCTACTTGATGAAGCACAAGTCTGAAACATTTCAAAAGTTCAAAGAATTTCAGAGTGAAGTAGAGAATCATCGTAACAAGAAAATAAAGTGTCTACGATATGATCACGGAGGCGAATATTTGAGTTACGAGTTTGGTCTTCATTTGAAACAATGTGGAATAGTTTTGCAACTCGCGCCACCTGGAACACCACAGCATAATGGTGTGTCCGAACGTCGTAACCGTACTTTATTAGATATGGTACGATCTATGATGTCTCTTACTGATTTACCACTATCGTTTTGGGGTTATGCTTTAGAGACAGCTACATTCACGTTAAATAGCGCACCATCTAAATCCGTTGAGACAACGCCTTATGAACTGTGGTTTGGCAAGAAACCCAATTTGTCGTTTCTTAAAGTTTGGGGCTGCGATGCTTATGTGAAAAAGCATCAACCTGATAAGATCGAACCAAAGTCAGAGAAATGTGTCTTCATATGATACCCAAAGGAAACTATTGGGTACACCTTCTATCACAGATCCGAAGGCAAGATATTCGTTGCTAAGAATGGATCCTTTCTAGAGAAGGAGTTTCTCTCGAAAGAAGTGAGTGGGAGGAAACTAGAACTTGTTGTGGAAATTGTACCTTCTCCCGAATTGGAAAGTAGTACATCACAGAAAATAGTTCCAGTGATTCCTACACTGATCAGTGAGGAAGCTAATGATGATGATCATGAAACTTTAGATCAAGTTACTACTAAACCTCGTAGGTCAACCAGAGTACGTTCCGCACCAGAGTGGTACGGCAACCCGGTTCTGGAAGTCATGTTACTAGACCATGATGAACCTACGAACTATGAGGAAGTGATGATGAGCCCAGATTCCACAAAATGGCTTGAGGCCATGAAATCTGAGATGGGATCCATGTATGAGAACAAAGTATGTACTTTGGTTGACTTGCCCGATGATCGGCAAGCCATTGAAAATAAATGGATCTTTCAGAGGAAGACTGACGCCGATGGTAACACTGCTGTCTACAAAGCTCGACTTGTTGTGAAGGGTTTTCAACCAGTTCAAGGAGTTGACTACGATGAGACTTTCTCACCCGTAGCGATGCTTAAGTCTGTCCGAATCATGTTAGAAATTGCCGCATTTTATGATTATGAAATCTGGCAAATGGATGTCAAAACTACATTACTTAATGGATATCTCAAAGAAGAGTTGTATATGATGCAATTAGAAGGTTTTGTCGATCCTAAAGATGCTAACAAAGTATGCAAGCTCCAGTGATCCAACTATGGACTGGTGCAAGCATCTCGGAGTTGGAATATACGCTTTGATGAGGTGATCAAAGCATATGGTTTTATACAGACTTTTGGAGAAGCCTGTATTTACTAAAAAAGGTGAGTGGGAGCTCTGTAGCATTTCTGATATTATATATAAATGACATATTATTGATTGGAAATGATATATATTTTTTGGATGGCAGAAAAGGGTAATTGAATAAGAATTTTTCAATGAAAGACCTCGGTGAAGCTGCTTATATATTGGGCATCAAGATCTATAGAGATAGATCAAGATGCTTAATTGGACTTTCACAAAGCACATACCTTGATAAAGTTTTGAAGAAGTTCAAAATGGATAAGTCAAAGAAAGGGTTCTTGCCTGTGTTACAAGGTATGAAGTTGAGTAAGACTCAATGCCCGACCACTGTGAAAGATAGAGAGAAAATGAAAGTCATTCCCTATGCCTCAGCCATATGATCTATCATGTATGCAATGTTGTGTACCAGACCTGATGTGTGCCTAGCTATAAGTTTAGCAAGGATGTACCAAAGTAATCCATGAGTGGACCACTTGACAGCAGTCAAGAACATCCTGAAGTACCTGAAAAGGGCAAAGGATATATTTCTCGTTTATGGAGGTGGCAAAGAGCTCGTCGTAAACGGTTACGTCGATTCAAGCTTTGACACTGATCTGGATGACTCTGAGTCACAAACCGGATATGTATTTTTGTTGAATGGTGGAGCTGTCAGGTTGTGCAGTTCCAAGCAGAGCGTCGTGGCGGGATCTACATGTGAAGCGGAGTACATAGCTGCTTCGGAAGCAACAAATGAAGAATTCTGGATGAAGGAGTTCATATCCGATCTAGGTGTAATACCTAGTGCATCGGGTCCAATGAAAATATTTTGTGACAACACTGGAGCAATAGCCTTGGCAAAGGAATCCAGGTTTCACAAGAGAACCAAGTACATCAAGAGACGCTTCAACTCCATCCGCGATCAAGTCAAGGAGGGAGACATAGAAATTTGCACGATACATACAGATCTGAATGTTGCAGACCCGTTGACTAAGCCTCTTCCACGAGCAAAACATGATCAGCACCAAGACTCCCTGGGTGTTCGAATCATTATTATGTAATCTAGATTATTGGCTCTAGTGCAAGTGGGAGACTGAAGGAAATATACCCTAGAGGCAATAATAAAGTTGTTATATATATTTCCTTGAATATCATGATAAATGTCTTTTATTCATGCTAGAATTGTCTTAACCGGAAACTTGATACATGTGTGAACACATAGACAAAACATAGTGTCCCTAGTATGCCTCTACTAGACTAGCTCGTTAATCAAAGATGGTTATGTTTCCTAACCATAGACATGTGTTGTCATTTGATCAACGAGATCACATCATTAGGAGAATGATGTGATGGACAAGACCCATCTGTTAGCTTAGCACTATGATCGTTTAGATTTACTGCTATTGCTTTCTTCATGACTTATACATGTTCCTCTGACTATGAGATTATGCAATTCCCGAATACCGGAGGAACACCTTGTGTGCTATCGAACGTCACAACTTAACCGGGTTATTATAAAGATGCTCTACAGGTGTCTCCAAAGATGTTTGTGGTGTTGGCATAGATTGAGAATAGGATTTGTCACTCCGAGTGTCGGAGAGGTATCTCTGGGCCCTCTCGGTAATACACATCATAATAAGCCTTGCAAGCAAATGACTAATGAGTCAGTCACGAGATGATGTATTACGGAACGATTAAAGAGACTTACCGGTAACGAGATTGAACTAGGTATGATGATACCGACGATCGAATCTTGGGCAAGTAACAGAACGATGACAAAGGGAACAACGTTTGTTGTTATGCGGTTTGACCGATATAGATCTTCGTAGAATATGTAGGAGCCAATATGAGCATCCAGGTTCCGCTATTGGTTATTGACCAAAGATATGTCTCGGTCATGTCCACATAGTTTTTTCGAACCCGTAGGGTCCGCACGCTTAACGTTCGCTGACGATTAGTATTATGAGTTTATGTGTTTTGATGTACCAAAGGTTGTTCGGTGTCCCGGATGTGACCACGGACATGACGAGGAGTATTGAAATGGTCGAGACATAAAGATTGATATATTGGAAGGTTATGTTTGGACATCGGAAAGGTTTCGGATGAGTTCGGGCATTTTTTGGAGTACCGGGAGGTTACCAGAAACCCCCGGGGAGTTAATGGGCCTTAATGGGCCATGGTGGGAGAGAGGAAGAGGCGGCCAAGTGGGAGGCATGCGCCCCCCAAGCCCAATCCGAATTTGGGGGGGGGGTGGCCCCCCTCTTCCTTCTTCTCCTACTCCAACTAGGGAAGGGGGGAAACCTACTCCTACTAGGAGTAGGAATCCCCCTTGGTGCGCACCATAGAGAGGGTCGGCCCTCCCCTCCTCCACTCCTTTATGTACGGGGGAGGGGGCCACCCCGTAGACACACAAGTTGATTGTTTAGCTGTGTGTGGTGCCCCCTCGACAGATTTCCACCTTGGTTATATTGTCGCAGTGCTTAGACGAAGCCCTGCGTCGGTAACTTTATCAACACTACCACCATGCCGTCATGCTGACGGAACTCTCCCATGGCCTCAACTGGACCAAGAGTTCGAGGGACGCCACTGAGCTGGACGTGTATTGATCGCAGAGGTGTCGTGTGTTCGGTGCTTGATCGGTTGGATCGCGAAGACGTTCGACTACATCAACCGCGTTACTAAACGCTTCCGCTTTCGGTCTACGAGGGTACGTGGACACACTCTCCCCGCTCGTTGCTATGCTTCTCCTAGATAGATCTTGCGTGATCGTTGGAATTTTTTGAAATACTACATTCCCCAACACCATCCTCTGCAGCCACCATGGTGGCCGGCTGGAACACAAAGACAGAAGGCTTGGGGAAGAAGAGGGTCTCGGAGGGGCGCCTTCTCCAGTGGCCGGCGTCGGAGGTGATGGGATGGGCCGATGGAGCAGAGGTGGCGGCGAGCAGGGTTGGGGCGGCAGCCGGGCTAACCCTAGCCGCCGGGGGGGGGAGAATACGAGGGAGAGGGCGAATGAGGAGGGAGCACTTTTTTTATTTCGGCACAGTAAAATCGATCGACGTGGCATATGCGAGCGAGCGCCCTGCAGTTCGCTCGTGGAGAGTGTGGCGGCTGTGGCGGCTGTGGCGGAGGGCTCGGTGAGTGCCGGCGGCGGCAGACGAGGAAGAGGGGATGGAGACAGCGAACGGGGATCGGGGGCTGGGCTTTTTGTCTCACGCGAGCTAGCTCCCTGCATTTCCACCATAGCCGGTTAAAAAAGTTCGGCGCAGTAAATCGGGACAGGTGGAACGCGTGGGCAAGGGCCATTGTAGCGACTCTTATTGTGATTAATGCTGAAGCCTAGCTTTGTCAAGATGGCCTCCAGAAAATGCCATTCAACTAGGTCATAGGCCTTCATCATTCCTAGTTTAATTGCGCAAGCATACTTTTTCCTCTTCTTCCGTCTTTTCATTGTGTGCACACTTTCATATGTCACCAAAACATTATCAGTTATCAGGCGTCCGGAAACAAAAGCACTCTGCTCTTCACTTATGATCTCATCCATAAAAGCTATCATGCGGTTTGTCACACATTTATAAGCGATCTTGTATAAAACAGAACATAGAGCGATAGGACGGTATTGCGAGATGGACTGGGGAAATCGCACCTTAGGTATCAAGGTGATGGAAGTGTCGTTCAATCCTGTAGGTAGTTCCCCTCCATTCAAGAAATCCAAAACTGCCGTGGTGACTGCGTGACCTAGCAAACTCCAGTGTCGCTGGTAGAAACCGGCAGTGAATCCATCTACCCCGGTGCTTTAGAGGGAGCCATCTGAAATAAAGCTGTACGTACCTCTGCTGCACAATAGGGTTTTGTAAGTTCCACGTTCATGTCATTGGTGACTTTGACTGGAACATGATGAAGAAGCTCGGTCGCGTCCGTGAACACCTGGGATTCATATAAGTTCCGGTAGAAGGACTGAACCTCACTCTTATCCTCTGTTTCATTAGTGCACACGGAACCATCCTGACAGCATAGCCATTGTATTTTATTTACTCGTTTGCGTTGAGCTGCTTGCGCTTGAAAATAAGCAGTATTGCGGTCCCCTTCCCTGAGCCAGAGCACACGAGACCGCTGCTTAAACCAAATCTCCTCTTGGTGGAGAGCCTCCCGCAACTGATTGACAATTGCTTTTTCTTCATCCGTTGGACCGCGACCAATCGAACGGCATCTAAGCTTGTCCAGTTTCTTCTGTAGTTGCCGGACCCGATCGACGAGTTAGACAACCAAATTCACGAGCTCCCCAATGTTCCAAGATTTTCTTCAAGTGATCCAGTGAGTCCGCAACACCTTGGAGCCCAGGTCCTCAATTAGCTTCCCGCCATGCTTTGGTTACAATTTGATCATACTAGTCCACATGTGATGCCCACACATTCTCGTATCTGAACTGTTTCTTGGCTCTAGACATGTTGGGCATATTTTTCCTTTATTTTCGCTACAACAACTACTTCTGGCCGGACTCACGTTGGAATCTAACTGGACACGGGTAGCATGCATGCTAACTCCTAATACTATACGGCTTGCAAACCGGTCAACACAGGTACATCTCAACTTACCTAGCTAATTCCCTTCAAAAAAAAAAACCTACCTAGCTAATTACCCGGCCAGCTTGATCACGATTACAACAGAACGGGCCAGCGACTTTTAGCCCAGATCATCCCAACAGAATGGGCCAGCGACTTTTAGCCCAGATCGATCGTAGGTCGTCTTCTTCATCCCTAGGACCCTATACCCTGCCGCCAGCCGAACCGCCGCATCAATCGATCGATCGCCGCTGATGCGATGCCGCCCAACAAGGTGCAGCCGCCGGTTACCGACCGCAGGGGGCTGTTCTCCTGCCTGTACAGCAGCAAGTGCGATGAACCCCCTAGCTTCTGTTTCAGACTCGATCTCCAAGAGCTCATCCTTGACTTTTACGAGGAGGCCTTCGACCGGCTGCCCATAGACGACCTGCCGCCCAACGCGGCAGACGAACTGGCCAGCACCATGTGCAAGGGCGGCCTCTCGCTCGGCCTCCTGGACCCTGTCTCCAACATCATCCTCAATACCATCGCCGTCCTCCCGCCGGACTTCCGGGCAAACCAATCGCCTTTGAACGAGAACATCTCTAAGAGGAGGAGGAGGTCCAAGAGAATGGCCGGCGCTGCGCAGCCCAGGGATAGCTTGTCCACTACCATTGGGCCAACCTGCCGCAGGGATACCTGGCTCGGAATTGCCGCGGCATCCTTCGTGGCTCTCCGCGAGTTCATGGTGACATACTTCGGATGCCTCAGTGAGGAACAGGCCACCCGCTACCTCCACTGGGCGGGCGCCGACCTATCCGTGGCTGTCCTACTTGTCGAGCACGATCTATACGCTGCTGAGCTTGAGCTCCCTAACCCCGCCTCCGAAAGGACGCAAGCCGCCCTCAAGTGCGCCACAACATGTGTGTCGCACCCGCACCCTGCGCCCGACGTCCTGGTGCGGCTCCACACCACGCCCCTTCCCTTACAGCGGCTCCTAGCCACTGCCCCATTCCTCAGGACAGGAGGCCCCAAGCTCACCGTCGACGACGTCAACACACTCACGGATCTACTGCGGTACCACGAAGGCTCTCCCCGCGACCTCCAGGTGAAGCTGCTGCCAGGGGGAAGAGAGGTCATCGTCTACTGCCGGAACCTCAAGCCCGAGGAAGGGAAGCTTGAGATTTGCAACAGTACCAGCTCTGTGGATGGATTCAACCATGTCACCATCAAGGTGGAGCGTCATGGGGACCTCTTTGCATCCATGCGGTCCGATCCTCAAGACAAAAGATCCATGATATTGACCTTTTTAGCGAAGGCCGCAAAAAGCTCTCGAAGTCGCGGCTTGGTAGAGAGCTGCAATGGCGATGGCTGTGAGTACACTGAGTCTCTCAGGATGAGGCTACACGGTGCAATCCACGCTTTCTATCTCAAAGTATTCACCATGTTGCCGTCCTCTACGGGGCTAATCCGGGACATATTGTGGGCTGGTCACTGCTACGGCCCCATGGACCCTGTCTCCAACATCATTGTCAACTCCATGTGGCACAGCATAGTCTACCCACTACCCATCTCCGAAATCAGAGAGTATCACATCATCGACACCCTATCTATGCTTCGCGTGGAGGCCCGTTCCCTGGATGGCCTCATGGCCCTCGTTCGAGGAAACTCTGAGTCTGGCTGCTCGACGCAGCAGGTGATGGAGCACCTCTCCCGCAAATGTTGTGACCTGTCCCAGGAGACGCACACCTTGCAGCAGTTTGCTGCTGCAGCCGCAACCGCTCAACACCCACAGCATGCTTCACTAGGGCCATTCCTCGCGTCCCTCACGCCCGATGTGCTGTATGACCTACGACGCTTGCTGACCACCGGCACCAATGGTGTGATCTCCTGTGAATCTCTTGGCCAAATAGAGCACTTCCTCCGACAAAAAGCAGTGACGTTGGATCCCAAACCTCCCAAGGTGGCTAAATTGTGCGAGGAGGCTAAGGAGGCTCTGGTAAAAATGAAGTCATATTATGACGGAATGAAGTTATACCTTTGCTCTGAGCTTGAAAAGCTGCTGCGGAAATATGCCTTTGAGCATCCTCGGGTACGTGGCTTTGCTTTTATTCATCCTTGTATACATATTCATTACATCTCACTATCAGCTGCTTCATTTGACCTTGTTGTTGCTTGTTTTAGGAACCAAAATATGTGCTAAGTGTTATCTGTGGTGTGGTGGCTGGTTCCGAATCCTTGGACAGGGAGTGCTACCACGTTAATTTTGTGGCTGCTTCAAAATCTGGGACTGCTGGTAACCAACTCTTCTTCGCCGAACTCAACTGGTTGTATCCTGGTGAGCAGCCAAAACAAAATTTCTGCTGCCCATTACCCCTGGTATATACTGGTAAGTCCACATTCCTTCCAAGTAGCATGAGCAGCCATCTAGGTTTCAAACATTTGAGAGATTTTTTTTCCTGTTTCATTGAAGATCCTTAATTTCCATTCAGGACTTTTCTTCCTTAAATACTGCGATGCTTGTTTGTTTCATCCAATCATAGAGATAGCTCCCAAAAAGAATTACTCCCTCCGTCCCGAAATAAGTGTCTCAAGCTTAGTACAACTTTGTACTAAAGTTAGTATAAAGTTGAGACACTTATTTTGAGACGGAGGGGGTGCTTTTATAAGGGCACGGAGTGCACATTCAATGCCGTTTCACTATTCAGCATTATGTTCCTTGCAATTTAATTGGTACACCATTTTCGAT
Source organism: Secale cereale (assembly GCA_902687465.1). Lineage (NCBI taxonomy): Eukaryota > Viridiplantae > Streptophyta > Magnoliopsida > Poales > Poaceae > Secale > Secale cereale. Next base: position 6,598,744 of record LR738713.1, on the reverse strand, counting down.
ATATAAGAGGATACATAAACTTAATGGCTATGTGTCCACCAATTTAGGACAAACTTGTGAATCGACCATGAGGGCAATATGTTAGAATCATCAACTACAACAATCAGATATTCTTGCCTGAAAGTAGTATAGCTTCTCTGAATTAGTGAAAGTGAAGATCTTCAGTATGCCCTTCTGCAATGCCACCAATGAAATCCAGCTTCCTCTATACCCTATGAACAGGCACTCCACATGACCTCTCCATCACCAGCTTCCACTTTCTTTGGTCACTTTGCCCCTCATATTTTGCATACACCCCCATGCTTTTTGTTTTTCCAAATTCTGCTCCTCGCGTTTTCATTGGTAAACCATTTTCCATAGGGATCCCTTTTCCATATATATAAGATGATACAGCAACTTAGCGGCTATAGCATACACCCACTATCTTATGAATCAGCCATCCGGGCAATAGGTTGAAATCAGCGTTTATTTGTAATAATTAATTTATATGTCCTTTCAGATTTTGCAGTCAACACAATGGATTTTCAAGCATGAAAATGAAAAATAATAAATCAGTTTTGGTTTTGGTGATAGGCCGTTGCTACTATGGAGAGTCAACCGCGAGGAAGATTGTGTATCCAGATTCAGCAGACTTTATTAACAGTAATCATGATATTACCGGCGATGGAACGGCACACACGGATGGAATGCTGGATGCTGATTTATTGTTTGATTTTAGGAGTGATGCACAGTTTGCAGATGATATGAGGAAGTATTGTGAACGTCAAAAAGAGTTGTCGCAAGAGGGTGATGAGTATTAATTTCAACAGCGGGAGGAACTAGTATCAGGTCTTAACCTTATTATTAAGCCTGATGTAGAAAAACTACTGTATTAAGATCAAGCTTGTTGTAATACTTTTGTATATTCTGTATTCCATCTTGTCCGAACCTTCATTGTTGTTTGCGATTATTTGATCAGCTGAAAATTTCATTGTTTCGACCAAGGTTCAGCGAGTAGCGACTAGAGTCGGCCTCGCCCCGGCAAGAGGCAGGAGTCGCGGGATGGATCCAGGGAGAGGCAGAGAAGAGCCGCTTCGAGGAGATCCCATGCAACTGCACAACACTGCTGTACCCTAGCAGGAAATCGAGCCGGGTGTGGTGATGGTGTGTGTGTGAGGGGGGGGGGAGGCATTTGTTATGTAATGACTAATGACTTCCTCAACGTGTCCTGGCCGTCCTCTTGATGCACTGGGAGCAGTACTATTAATTTTTGTTCTTTACAGTACTCCCTCAGATTCTCGGCAAACTGCGCGTCTCTCCCGCTGAAAAAAATAGCGCGCTCCATAAATCCAAGATGAAATCTGGGTCCAGCATTCCATCCGTGTGCACCACTCCATAATCGGTACTATCACTATCACACTAAGAAGTTCAATCACTACCGGAACAGGGTGTTGACACCAGATTTTGGCATGGTCGAAAACATAATTAGGAAGACCTCAAATAGAAAAGTGCTTAAAGTGAGAAAGTTCCGTATCGTCAAAAGGACAAACTTTGATATTTGGGCCATAGCCTCATCTCTAAGGTCGAAGTTGTGTTCGAAGTACTGAGATTTTGTATCCAGAACACTATTCAACTGATTACACCCGCAAGATGACCTCATATGAGAAAACTTTCTGCACGAATTGTCTTCGTCTCGTCGAAACGGTCGATTTTGATATAACAATCGGCCCAATCTGAGTTTGTATGCAAAAGTTTGAGCCATCCGAATACAGCTCTATCACGAGCCAAAAGTGGCGCGCCCCACCAGACACCTTGTCTGATGGGTACCGCGAATAATAGCTTGTTTTGCGCGAGCGATTGGATCCTCGAGATGACCTTTGATCAAAAAACGTTCAACATAAAAGTTGTTCGTCTCGTCGAAATGGTCAAGATTGCTTTTGGGCTCGTTTCCATCCGAGGTCGTTTACCAACTAAAAAATTACCCGTAAGGTGCAGCCGGTTTAAACCGATCAGTTTTGGAAAGTTCGGACAAAACCAATCCGAATTTGACTAGGGTTTTGGACGTGAATCCAAGCATTTTCTTTGCACGGGAAGTCCAGCCACCTCTTATATACCAAAGAGGTGACGGCAGATTGAACAACACACAATCGATCAATTCATGTACCACTTTTTATCTTTTATCTTTTCTGCTTAACTCTAGTTCTTCTTCTTCTCGTTCTTCGCTCGTTCTTCATTTGCAGGGCGGCGAACCTCGAGGCCCTAGGGGCGGTCAGGCCGACCTAGGGCAGCCCATAGCCGTCGTGCGTCCAGACGGGGTCCCTCCCGGGCGCGTGGGGTTTCGGGTCTACAAAAGTGCCCGCCGGAATGCTTGCGTACCGCGCCTCCAGATGGGTCTCCTTCGACGTGAGCTGCGGTGCATCACCCTCGGCGTTGGAGGTACACGGTGACGTGTTCATGTGCGAACACACTTTTTGGCGACTCCGCTGGGGACGAAGCTTTTGAACAGTCTCCGGCCCGTTCTTGCTACGAAGAGATCGTCATATAGGGTTTGCAATCTACAAATGTAACATGAATACCCAATTCACTTATGTAGATGCAAATAATGCATATGTTGTTGCTAGATTGTTTAATGAGCATAATGCATCGGCTAGCCCTAGTTTTATCAATCATGCATCTAATTATGTGCAACAGCCGATTCAGAATAATCTCCATGCTTCTAGTTACAATTTTAGCACCATGACACGTATGTATTCCAACCCTCATGCATCGGCTACCCCACAAATCCATATGACGATGAACAACATGATGAGTTTGGTCAATCAAGTTGAAACACCTCATGTAGGAACTTTCAATAACATGCAACAAAGTGTTTCACCTTCTTATTCATCGGCAACTAACTTGCAACATCTTTATTCAAACATGCCGGTGGATAGGGGAATTGGCCATGCTACTACTAGTTATTCGGCCAATTACCCTCAAACATCATATGCTACACCTTATGCTACTAACTAGAGGCTGGGGCGCGCCGTAGCGCTCCTCCTGAGGCACTCTTCTGTGCTCTAATCTTGTCTACATACAAAAGGGTGGCTGGTTGGGTTCCTAATCTAAGCATAGTTATGCATGTTGGTTTTTCTGGTTCAATTTATGGCCTGCTGCAATGCAATCCCTAACATGGTAAAACTGAGACAATCTTATTAGACTCAAATTCAGAACTAAAACTCATGCAAGGCATTCTTTTCATCTTTACTCGTACTAATAAGGAATAAGAGCATCTTCAGCCATGATGAGCAAATTTCACCCCTCAAACATCCATGGACGCACTCGGTCAGTGACTGGGCTTGTCCATTTTGACTCCCTATTTTCAGTTCACGTAGTTATGTCTCACTTTTTCTTTATATGTCTGGTCACATGCATGTGATTGATGAAGAAGGAGAGAGAGAGAGAAAAAGAAATATGCTCTATGATGGACCCAATCCTATGTGGCGGACGCAGGACCACCGGGCACTCCTCATACTCATCCCATATATGCAATGAATACGAGGGCTGCCAGACAGCCTGGGTGTTTAAGGGCGGTTTAAATCACCTGGGTAGGTCAATTTTTTCTTATCTCTCCTACCCGATCAGTGATCCTCGCGTCCGCCCGATCAGTTTGAGGAGTTCGGCGCTGTAGATGCTCTAAGAATACTGAAAAGCTAATAATGGTGTTACTTGCATATTTTAATTTTTAAATGAGATCTTTCTTTTGTCAGCTTTCTGATTAGTATGCCCCATAAAGCTAACAAAGATGGATCTTGTATACCACATCATGCAACCACACAATGAGGTTAACTTTTATTTACTCATCTTTCCCGCAAAAAAAAAACTTTTATTTACTCATCCATCAAATCACATAAAAAACAGCATATTACCTTGGACCTCGAGACTATGGGTGGAAAAGAGGCTAACGGAGATCATAACAGAAAAAAATATAAGAAGGACCAAGACGCTCATATTTCAATCCGGACATATACGAGGACATATCAAAAGTCACATTCGAAGTAGCACTGAATTGATAATATAGTTTCTAGAATCACCTGCAAGGAGAACGACATTGGTACGACAAGCACTGAATTTACAATCTTTAGTCTTACAAGACAAAACATACATCCTTTACAACCTAAAAATATAATAATTTAAGCTTTGACCAAAATTTTATACAGAAGCAAGTAGTCCAAAAAGCTTGAGGCTATTTTTTGTAACAGCATCAATTTCTGGCTGCAAGTACAAAGCTGAAGAAAACTGAAACTTGAGTAAGCCCTGCTGCTTCATTTCCAAATTCAAATCGCATGTATGGTATCATTTCTATTTATTTAACAACATTTGGCCTTGCCCAAAATTGCATATTGATTATTAGTATATTTGGTACAATCTTGATTACACAAAAACAATACTAGTTCCTCCTGCTATTGAAATTAATACTCATCGCGTTCCTGCAACAACTCTTTTTGACGTTCACAGTACTTCCTCATGTCGTCTGCAAACTGAGCGTCACTCCTAAAATCGAACATTAAATCGACGTCAAGCATTCCATCTGTGTGCCGCGTTCCATAGCGGGTAATATCATGATTACTCTTAATAAAGTCTGCTGAATCTGGATACACAATCTTCCTCGCGGTTCCCTTTCCATAGTAGCAACGCCCTGTCACCAAACCAAAATTCATTTATTATGTATCAATCAAAACAAGACAGCTAAGCGATTCTTTGAAGTGTCCTATGTCTATCCACGTTGGTTTCACTCACCAGACCATTGGTGTGCAATAGAAAACAATGACAGTATTAAACTACAGTTCTTGACAAGAAAAAAAGAAGTTTACACTTTGAAACATGGAAAAAGTGTATCCCAAAATAATCTTAAGATGTTGAATTTTTTTATACACGATCAGCAGCAAGAGCACATAAATGATTAATTAATTTCAGAATTGCTACATTATAATATATAGTAGCAAAGCACCGATTCATCTTGACTCAAGTGGCCCAAAGCCACAGTGCCCGAGCAGCCGAGCCCCACAGCATCGAGGCCCTGGATTACAAACCAACCCCACGCACAGTCGCTACAGTGTCGCTCCCTCTTCAGGCCTCTCTCTCCCGCACAACACAACACCTAAACATAAACCTAGGCCCCCTAGCCGTCGCCTGCTGCTGTAATATGCTCATATTTTTTCTTTCAAATGTTGTTTTTTTCATTGACTGCTTGTGGGGACGGGTTCCCCGTGGGTTTTGAAAACCCGATGGGTTTAGGGGACAGGCAAAATTTTAACCCCGCGCAAGTTGATGGGGACGGGGACGGGTTTGCGATTTTCTCATGGGGATGGGTTTGGGCAAGCAAAACCTGGTGGGTTTCGTCCCCGTTGCCATCTTGAAGCACATCAGTCCATAAGGGCAGGAGATGATCGTGCTCAAAAGGCAGGCTCTACACTCGTAGAAAAAAAGGAGGGGTTTGTCTATTGTCCTGTAGTACCTCAGCATCTGCACATATAAAGTTTCTCCATGGACCTGAATACCTGACGGTGTCATTGCGCACTAAAACGTCATTGTTCATGTAACCACCAAAAACATATATTGTCTATTTAGTCATGTGAATAATGCAGTAATGCACTAGGGGTAAGATCATCTTTTCACATGTCAATTAACACCGTTAGTAGTCAAAATGGACAAAAGTATCACAAAGGGAACAACATTTAGATTTGGTGTTAGATAATTAAGGAAAAGTATTTTAGTGTCAAATAGCGAAACAACATTTAAAACAGTGTTAAATAAGGAATTCTTTCTATTTTAAATGGGGCAGCTATCAAAGGGTTCCTAAAAGGGAACAATATGCGTTGCAAATTGGCCTCAGATACTCAGCTTCTTGACCTGCTGCTAAGGTCATCTGATGTGGTCAAAGATAGTAGGCAGAGAGTGAGGGGTAGGAGATTCCTGCTGTGGTCAAGGGAGAGGCATGCTGCAGCCAATGTGGTGGGCAAGGAGATGCCGGCTGCGAAGGAGGAGATGCTTGCTGCTATGGATAGGAGGTCAAACATTGCAGGGTCATCTTATTTGCCTAAATTAATAACCAATCAATGGACTCTTCAGTTTACTTCAATTAATTACTCAGGGGATGATGCATTTTCATGCTTGGAAAATTCATAATGCTGACTGCAAAATCTGAATGGTACTAATTATTACAAATAAACGGTGATTTCAACATATTTCCCAGGTGGATGATTCACAAGTTTGTCGATAGTGGGTGCATGCATAGCCACTAAATTGTTGTATCATCTTATATATGGAAAATGGTGTGCCAATTAAAATGCGAGGAGCAGAATGCTGAAAAGAGAAAAGGCAGTGAATGTGCACACAGTGCCCTATATAAGGTCTTCTGTATGGGAGATATAGAATACTTGCTAGTCTGGTGCACACAAAACATAACTGAAGTGTGATCACAGAAGGACTCTATGAACCGTGATTCAAGTAGGTAAATTACTAGAGCCTAATGCACAAGTCTAGACAATGGTGTGAAGTGGAATGTGACGCAGCATCCCGGAGTTTATGCAAAATATGATAAGCAAAGTGACAAGAGTGTTGGCAATAAGCCATGCATGTGGCAGTGGTGTCTGGTGCGTGCGTGCGCTCTGGGTGTGGCTCGTAAGGCAGCGGCTGTTAGCTAGAGTTGTGGGCTGTTAGTGCATGGCTGAGTTAGTTAGCTAGTGGAGCCTTTCTAGGAGTGGATGAGTGCGTGCATTTAGTGGCCTGGTCGTACGTGTGTGTGGTGGACCGGATGTGTGTGCCTCGTGTATAAATCCCCCGCTTCCGTACTGGTTGCGTGAGCCGAGTGGAATACAGAGAGAAGAAACGGCCTTCGTCGCCGGCGGGGTATCCGTTGCCGTGGGCGTTTGTCGCCCGGCAAATGTCTCCTCGTGTTCTTGTCTGATCGTCCGTCGATCCTCGGTTCCAACAAAGAGAAGGTTGAGTGGAAGGTGGTGATGGAGAGGTGGGGTGTCTCTTCATAGGGTACAGAAGCTGGATTTCTTCGTGGATGAGCACTTGGCAGTTGGCACTGATGGATGACCTGTTATACTACTTTCAGGCAAGAATTTCTACAGAAAACCACACTCTTTTTGCAGTAGATGATTTAACATATTGCCCTCATGGCTGATTCACAAGTTTGTCGAAAATTGGTGTATACATAGCCGTTAAGTTGATATATCATCTTATATATGGAAAATGGTGTACCAATTAAATCGCAAGGAACATAATGCTGAATAATCACTCAGTGCCCCTATAATTGGATGAAACAAACAAGCATCGTAGGATTGAAAGACGAAAAGTCATTAATGGAAATCAAATCTTCAATGAAACCAGGGGGGGGGGGGGG
>LR738713.1:6556554-6591303 GCA_902687465.1 Secale cereale | reverse complement strand
GGTGCTCATGCTACTTGGAAGGAATGTGGACTTACCAGTATATGTCAGGGGTAGAGGGCAGCAGAAATTTGATTTTGGCTGCTCACCAGGATACGACCAATTGAGTTCGGCGAAGAAGAGTTGGTTACCAGCAGTCCCTGATTTCGAAGCAGCCACAAAATTAACATGGTAGCAATCCCTTTCTAAGGATTCGGAACCACGCACCACACCACAGATAAAACTTAGCACATATTCTGTTCCCTGAAACAAGCAACAGCAATGTCAAATGAAGCAGCTGATAGTGAGATGTAATGAACATGTACCAAGTAAACAAGGATGAATAAAAGCAAAGCCACATACCAGAGGATGCTCAGAGGCATATTTCTGCAGCAGTTGTTCAAGCTCAGAGCAAAGGTATAACTTCATTCTGCCATAATATGACTTCATTCTTCGCAGAGTCCCCTTAGCCTCCTCACACAACTCGGCCACCTTGGGAGGTTCGGGATCCAACGTCACTGCTTTTTGTCGGAGGAAGTGCTCTATTTGGACAAGAGATTCAGGGGGGATCACACCATTAGTGCCAATCTTCATCAAGCTCCGTAGGTCATTCAGGACATCAGGCGTCAGGGACGCGAGGAATGGCCCTAGTGCAGCGTGTTGTGGGTGTCGAGCGGCTGCGGCAGCGGCAGAAAACTGCTGCAAGGTGTGCTTCTCCCCGGAAAGGTCACAGCATCTGCAGGAGAGGTGCTCCATCGCCCGCTGCGTCGAGCAGCCAGATTCCAAGTTTCCTCGGACAAGGGCGATGAGGCCTTCCAAGGAACGGCCCTCCACTCGAAGCATAGATAGGGTGTCGATGATGTGATACTCTTTGATTTCGGGCATGGGTAGCGGGTACACTATGCTGTGCCAAATGGAGTTGACAATGATGTTGGAGACAGGGTCCATGGGGCCATAGCAGTGCCCAGCGAACAAGATGTCACGGATGAGCCCCGTAGAGGGCGGCAGCATGGTGAACACTGTTAGATAGATGGCGTGGATCGTGCTGTGAAGCCGCATCCTGAGAGACTCGGTGTACTCGCAAGCATCGCCACAACAAATCTCCACGAGACCGCCCCTTCGACGGGCTTTCTCAGCATCATCCAAGCAGGATGATTTGATGTATGTACTGCCCTGGTGAAACTCCGGGGATAGGGATGCCAAGCACTCTCCATGTCGCTCAACCTTGAAGGTGACCAGGGAGAAGTCACCTCCATGATTCACGTTGTTTTTGTTGTGGGTTGATAGTTGTCCTTGACCATGATTGAACTTGCGACAGTACACCGCGAGTTCACTAGTGTCTGGCAACAACTTGACCTGGAGATCAAGGGGGGCACCGTCCTGGTGGCGCAGCATTCGCACAATGATGTCGACATCACTGAGGGTGAGCTTGCGCCCTTGTGGCTTGAGGAACGGGGCGGCCGCATCGAGCCAGTCTTGGGGCAGGGGCGACGCCTGGAGCCGCACCAGCATGTCAGGCGCAGGGTGCGACGCACAGATTGCGGCGCACTTGAGGGCGGCTTGCGTCCTTTGGGAGGCGGGGTTGGGGATCCGAAACTCGTCATCGTACAGATCGTGCGCCACCAGCAGGACGGCCCGGATGAGATCACCGCGCGCCCAGTGGAGGTAGCGTGTGGCCTGTTCTTCACTGAGGCATCCGAAGTATCTCACCATGAATCTGCGGAGAGCCAGGAAGGATGCCGCAGCAACACCAGACCAGGTCTCCCTGCGGGAGATAGAACTGGACCCGCGCGCCAGCCTGATGGACCTCCTCGTGCCGTCCGGAGGCGGCGGCAGCTTCAGGAAGTCGCGCGGGAGGAGGGCGATGGTGTTGAGGATGATGTTGGAGACAGGGTCGAGGAGGCCGAGGGAGAGGCCGTAACTGCCCATGGATGTGATCAGCTGGTCGGCGGCGTCGGCTGGCATGTCTTGGATGGGCAGCCGGTCGAACGCCTGCTGGTAGAAGTCGGGGATGGTCGCGAGGAGATCGAGTTTGAGACTGAAGTTAGGGGGGTCGTCGCACTTGCCGCTGTACAAGCACGAGAACAGCCCCCTTCGATCTCCCGGAGGCGTCAGCTGCGATGTCTGCGGTTCGTCCGACGGAGAGAGCCGCCGACTCTTGCGGCGCGGCCCCGCCGACTGCGGTTCGTCGGCCGGAGAGAGCCGCGAAATCTTGCGGCGCGGCGGCATCAGCTCGGTTCGGCGGCGGCGGATATAGGGTTCGGTGGCGTCTCCTCGGATAACACCAGGAGACGATCGAGTGCGTGCGTTATCTGGTACTCCCTCCGTCCGGAAATACTTGTCATCAAAATGAATAAAAGGGGATGTATCTAGATGTATTTTAGTTCTACATACACCCATTTTTGTCCATTTTGATGACAAGTATTTTCGGACGGAGGGAGTATATGGGACAAGCAGCGGTTGGTTTATTTTCCTCTTGTATTTACTTTTTGAGATGATGGGTGGTGGGTGGTGTCTATTGGCTGTTTTTTCAGTTGTTAGGGCAGGTCCGGGATTTATTTATTTAATTTCTTTTAGGAAAAATCTAGCTCTCTTTTAGTACTTGACAGAAAAGGGCACAGTGAATTCAAAAGCCACATCAAACGACCATACCTAACAAAAAATAAATTTGTGAGCAAGATTATGAGTGTGTGTATTTGATGCCCGTCATTCATGTATGAAGCGAACTTCGCTGAAATCTCTTTTGCGTTGATGGGTCTCTATGAGGACACACAAATAACTGGGGCGGCTACCCTTGTTGATAGTGTTAACCACATGCATGCAATCTGGCGAAATAAAGACCGAGTTGGAGTTGGTGGTCGGCCGCTAGAGAAAGGACTTCTCTACAGGCCAAAGATTCAAAAGTGGCAGGGTCAAATACTCCAGAATGAGCAAGCACTGAAGAACCCTGGTATATGCCATCATAACTGCGACAGATAGTTGCGACCACTCCTCTATTATCACTTCTCGAAGCATGTGCATCAACGTTAATCTTCATCATATGTTTGGGAGGGGGATCCATCTTGGAGGGGCCGGTACAGCATGTTGGATACTTACTGGGTGTTGAGTTTGTTCATGTATGATATCCAGATCTGTCAAAAAACTTCCAACGAAAGAGTAAACTGATAATGGACTCTGAAATATATCCTCATGAATAGCATTGCCCCTCACCGCCCAGCATGCCCATAGAGTTACTGCAGTTTTGGTAAACTGGGCATGTTAATGATTCAACGACGAAAAATATCCACTCTTTTGGGCATTGGCACACCACACAAGTTGATGGAAATGTGTTCAACAAGCTCTTTATCAAGCAGTGCCCAAACACTCCTAGCCATTGGGGCAGTTTAGAAGCGAGTGGTGCCAGTTATCATTAGCGGCATGACAAAAGAAACATTCTGCCTCGTTAGCCATATGATGATGATGACAAAAATGCCATGTGGGGATAGATTCAAGCGCCAATCTCTTAAGAAAAACACAGGTTTTACCTGGGATCTTTGTTCTCCACATATGGCACGATTTCTTTCGTTCACAAGTAGACGAAGATGAAGATTGTCTACCCTCCAACCAGTATTCTCGAACATTTTTAGTCACGGCCAAGAGGCCTATAAGCAGAACGCACCGTGAAGTTACTTGATTTCTCAAAATGCCTAGCCCACGAGTCCTCCTGATATGTCATGCACAACTGTATGGACTTGACAATTTAAATATCCATCGAAAGAAAATATTGTTGCAGCAATGCATCATTCCAATATCTCTCTCCTTGGTCAATAAGCTCAGGTACCAACAAAGGAGGCTAAGGTGCCAAAGCAATAGCGGGGAGTAGTTTAGAATCCCGAGGTAGCCAATTGTCATGCCAAACCCAAGTACTGGCACCATTGCTGATTCTTCTAATTAGGCCAAGCTTTAGAGCATGGCGTTCTTCAAGGATGGATCTCCAAACCTGGGAGGGCCAACCACCAATATCAGCACTCATAAGATCACAGTCCGGGAAATAAAATGATTTCAGGAGTCTGGCGCTAAGAGATTTAGGATCCATGAGGATTCTCTAGGCTTGTTTTGCAAGTAAGGTAATGTTGAACAACTCAATATCCCGAAGGCCGAGACCCCCAAGGTACTTGCCATGCACATGATTTCCCATGCAACCTGGCATGGCTTCCTCTCTCCGTTTTTGCTGCCCCACCAAGTGGGTTGTTCTAGCGTGAAGTGTTGGTACACAAGGGATTTCATGATACTTAAATTGAGAAACAGTATAATGAGGCGAGTTACGAGCCACCACAGCGATTTGAGTTAGTCAGCTCTTGGATCTCATGAACGAACGTCCTAGATTACCTGGTCGTCCCACTGTGCACCCAGTTTTTTCTTCGCCCGTAACCTCCCTATCATGCAGGCCTCAACGTCTCTGGGCCGCTGCTCCAGGGACTGATCAGGAGGGCCTATCATAAATCGGGCCAACAAACTTCCACATCACTACCTTGGGCTTTTTGCCCCCTAAGAAAATCTCCTGGGCCTTCTTTGCCGCATGAGCCTACAAGTGCGCCATGCCTGCACGCTGTGGCTTCTCGAAGGGACGACCTCGTTTCAGCTTCTCTCTTTCGACAATAACGTACAACACCTAGCTGCTGGTGGCCCTCGCTTGCCACCCCCCAGGGCGTCCATGACATCCGCTCTCTACAGTCGCGGTCACTCGCGTGTTTGATCGAATCACTCAACGACGGGCAGAGAAGAACAAGGTGCTGGTTTCTTCGAGTTGCAGTCTGTATAAAAATTCAATTTTGGTGATTGAATCATATTTTAGTTTTATTCTCGCTCTGGCTGCGGCATAGTGTACAACCACACCGTGTATCCAAAGAAGTGAAGGAAATATGCCCTAGAGGCAATAATAAAGATGTTATTTGTATTTCCTTATATCATGATAAATGTCTTTTATTCATGCTAGAATTGTATTAACCGGAAACTTGATACATGTGTGAATACATAGACAAAATAGTATGTCCCTAGTATGCCTCTACTGGACTAGCTCATTGATCAAAGATGGCTATGTTTCCTAGCCATAGACATGAGTTGTCATTTGATCAACGGGATCACATCATTAGGAGAATGATGTGATGGACTAGACCCATCCGTTAGCATAGCACTATGATCGTTTAGTTTTACTGCTATTGCTTTCTTCATGACTTATACATGTTCCTATGACTATGAGATTATGCAACTCCCGAATACCGTAGTAACACCTTGTGTACTATCAAACGTCACAACGTAACTGGGTGATCATAAAGATGCTCTACAGGTGTCTCCGAAAGTATCCGTGGTGTTGGCATAGATCAAGATTAGAATTTGTCACTCCGAGTGTCGGAGAGGTATCTCTGGGCACTCTCGGTAACACACATCATAATAAGCCTTGCAAGCAAAAGACTAATGAGTTAGTCACGAGATGATGTGTTACGGAACGAGTAAAGAGACTTGCTGGTAACAAGATTGAACTAGGTATAGAGATACCGACGGTCGAATCTCGGGCAAGTAACATACCGATGACAAAAGGAACAACGTATGTTGTTATGCGGTTTGACCGATAAAGATCTTCGTAGAATATGTAGGAGCCAATATGAGCATCCAGGTTCCGCTATTGGTTATTGACCGGAGATGAGTCTCGGTCATGTCTACATAGTTCTCGAACCCGTAGGGTCCGCATGCTTAACGTTTGATGACGATCGGTATTATGAGTTTATGAGTTTTGATGTACCGAAGGTAGTTCGGAGTCCCGGCTGAGATCACGGACATGACGAGGAGTCTCGGAATGTCCGAGACATAAAGATTGATATATTGGACGACTATATTCGGACACCGGAAGTGTTCTGGAAAGTTTCGGAATTTACCGGAGTGCCGGGGGGGGTTACCGGAACCCCCCGGGGGAATGGTGGGCCCTAGTGGGCCATAGGGGAGAGAGAGGGCAGCAGCCAGAAGGTGGCACGCCCCCTCCCTAGGAGGAGTCCGAATAGGACAAGGGGAGTGGGCGCGGCCCCTCTTTCCCTCTCCCTCTCCCTCTCTTTCCTTCCCCCTTCTTCCTTCTTTGGTAGTTCCTACTAGGAATAGGATTGCAATCCTATTCCTAGTAGGATTGCAGCCCTAGCCGCACCATAGGAGGGCCGGCCGGCCTCCCCCCTTGCTCCTTTATATACGGGGGCAGGGGGGCACCCAAGGACACACAAGTTGAATTGTTCCAACCGTGTGCGGTGCCCCCCTCCACAGAAACACACCTCGGTCATACCGTCGCAGTGCTTAGGCGAAGCCCTGCGCCGGTAGATACATCATATCCGTCACCACGCCGTCGTGCTGACGAAACTCTCCCGTGAAGCTCAACTGGATCAAGAGCTCGTGGGACGTCATCAAGCTGAACGTGTGCTGAACGCGGAGGTGCCGTACGTTCGGTGCTTGATCGGTTGAATCGCGATGAAGTTCGACTACATCAACCGCGTCACTTGACGCTTCCGCTTCCGGTCTACGAGGGTACATAGACACACTCTTCCCTCTCATTGCTATGCATCTGGTAGATAGATCTTGCGTGATTGTAGGAAAATTTTAAAATACTACGTTCCCCAACAGTGGCATCATGAGCCAGGTCTATGCGTAGATGATATGCACGAGTAGAACACAATGAGTTGTGGGCGATACTAGTCATACTGCTTACCAGCATGTCATACTTTGCTTCGGCGGTATTGTGAGATGAAGCGGCCCGGACCGACATTACGCGTACGCTTACGCGAGACTGGTTTCACCGTTACGAGCACTCGTTGCTTAAAGGTGACTGGCGGGTGTCTGTCTCTCTCACTTTAGCTGAATCAAGTGTGGCTACGCCCGATCCTTGTGAAGGTTAAAACAGCACATACTTGACGAAACATCGTTGTGGTTTTTGTATGCGTAGGTAAGAACGGTTCTTGCTAAGCCCGTAGCAGCCACGTAAAACTTGCAACAACAAAGTAGAGGACGTCTAACTTGTTTTAGCAGGGCATGTTGTGATGTGATATGGTCAAGACATGATGAGTTATACGGTTTTGTATGAGATGATCATGTTTTGTAATGTTATCGGCAACTGGCAGGAGCCATATGGTTGTCGCTTTATTGTATGAAATGCAATCGCCATGTAATTGCTTTACTTTATCACTAAGCGGTAGCGATAGTCATAGAAGCAATAGTTGGCGAGACGACAATGATGCTACGATGGAGATCAAGGTGTCGCGCCGGTGACGAAGGTGATCATGACGGTGCTTTGGAGATGGAGATCAAAAGCACAAGATGATGATGGCCATATCATGTCACATATTTTGATTGCATGTGATGTTTATCTTATTATGCTTCTTATTTTGCTTAGAACGACGGTAGCATTATAAGATGATCCCTTACTAAATTTCAAGGTATAAGTGTTCTCCCTGAGTATGCACCGTTGCGAAAGTTCGTCGTGCCGAGACACCACGTGATGATCGGGTGAGATAAGCTCTACGTTCAAATACAACGGGTGTAAGCCAGTTTTGCACACGCAGAATACTCGGGTTAAACTTGACGAGCCTAGCATATGCAGATATGGCCTCGGAACACTGGAGACCGAAAGTTCGAGCGTGAATCATATAGTAGATATGATCAACATAAGATGTTCACCATTGAAACTACTCCATCTCACGTGATGATCGGACATGGTTTAGTTGATTTGGATCACGTGATCATTTAGATGACCGGAGGGATGTCTATCTAAGTGGGAGTTCTTTAATTAATATGATTAAATTGAACTTTAATTTATCATGAACTTAGTCCTGATAGTTTTTGCATATCTATGTTGTTGTAGATCAATGGCCCGTGCTACCGTTCCTTTGAATTTTAATGCATTCCTAGAGAAAGCTAAGTTGAAAGATGATGGACTGGGTCCATAACTTGAGGATTATCCTCATTGCTGCACAGAAGAATTATGTCCTTGAAGCACCGCTAGGTGACAAGCCCCCTCCCGCTAATGTAGACGCTTTGAACGTCTGGCAGTCGCGGTCTGACGACTACACGATAGTTCAGTGTGCCATGCTTTACGACTTAGAACCGGGACTTCAACGACGTTTTGAACATCATGTACCATATGAGATGTTCCAGGAGTTGAAGTTAATATTTCAAGCAAATGCCCGGATTGAGAAATATGAGATTTCCAATAAGTTCTATAGCTGCAAGATGGAGGAGAATAGTTCTATCAGTGAACACTTGCTCAGAATGTCTAGGTACTACAATCATATGACTCAACTTGGTTGCAAAGTTGACGAAGATAGTGTTATTGATAGAGTTCTTCAATCACTGCCACCAAGCTATAAAGGCTTCGTGATGAACTATAATATGCAAGGGATGCAAAAGACAATTCCCGAGCTCTTCGCTATGCTCAAGGCTGCGGAGGTAGAAATCAAAAAGGAGCATCAAGTGTTGATGGTTAACAAGACCACTAGTTTCAAGAAAAAGGGCAAGGGAAAGAAGGGGAACTTCAAGAAGAATAGCAAGACAGTTGCTACTCCCACGAAGAAACCCAAGTCTGGAGCCAAGCCTGAAACTGAGTGCTTCTACTGCAAGGGGACTGGACACTTGAAGCGGAACTGCCCCAAGTATTTGGCGGATAAGAAGGATGGCAAGGTGAACAAAGGTATATGTGATATACATGTTATTGATGTGTACCTTACTAATGCTCATAGTAGTACCTGGGTATTTGATACCGGTTCGGTTGCTAATATTTGTAACTCGAAACAGGGACTACGGATTAAACGAAGATTGGCTAAGGACGAGGTGACGATGAGCTTGGGAAATGGTTCCAAAGTCGATGTGATCGCCGTCGGCACGCTACCTCTACATCTACCTTCGGGATTAGTTTTAGACCTAAATAATTGTTATTTGGTGCCAGCGTTGAGCATGAACATTATATCTGGATCTTGTTTGTTGCGAGACGGTTATTCATTTAAATCAGAGAATAATGGTTGTTCTATTTTTATGAATAATATCTTTTATGGTCATGCATCCTTGAAGAGTGGTCTGTTCTTATTGGATCTCGATTGTAGTGATACAAATATTCATAATATTGAAACCAAAAGATGCAAGGTTAATAATGATAGTGCAACTTATTTGTGGCACTGCCGTTTAGGTCATATTGGTGTAAAGCGCAGGAAGAAACTCCATAGTGATGGACTTTTGGAATCACTTGATTATGAATCACTTGGTGCTTGCGAACCATGCCTCATGGGCAAGATGACTAAAACTCTGTTCTCCGGAACTATGGAGCAAGCAACAGATTTGTTGGAAATCATACATACTGATGTATGTGGGCCAATGAGTGTTGAAGCTCGCGGCGGGTATCGTTATTTTCTGACCTTCACTGATGATTTGAGCAGATATGGGTATATCTACTTAATGAAGCACAAGTCTGAAACATTTGAAAAGTTCAAAGAATTTCAGAGAGAAGTAGAGAATCATCGTAACAAGAAAATAAAGTTTCTACGATCTGATCGTGGAGGAGAATATTTGAGTTACGAGTTTGGTCTTCATTTAAAACAATGTGGAATAGTTTCACAACTCACGCCACTCGGAACACCACAGCGTAATGGTGGGTCCGAACATCGTAACCATACTTTATTGGATATGGTGCGATCTATGATGTCTCTTACCGATTTACCACTATCGTTTTGGGGTTATGCTTTAGAGACAACTGCATTCACGTTAAATAGGGCACCATCTAAATCCGTTGATACGACACCTTATGAACTATGGTTTGGCAAGAAACCAAAGTTGTCGTTTCTTAAAGTTTGGGGCTGCGATGCTTATGTGAAAAAGCTTCAACCTGATAAGCTCGAACCCAAGTCAGAGAAATGTGTCTTCATAGGATACCCAAAAGAGACTGTTGGATACACCTTCTATCACAGATCCGAAGGCAAGATATTCGTTGCTAAGAATGGATCCTTTCTAGAGAAGGAGTTTCTCTCGAAAGAAGTGAGTGGGAGGAAAGTAGAACTTGATGAGGTAATTGTACCTTCTCCCGAATTGGAAAGTAGTACATCACAGAAAATTGCTCCAGTGATTCCTACACCAATTAGTGAGGAAGCTAATGATGATGATCATGAAACTTCAGATCAAGTTTCTGCTGAACGTCGTAGATCAACCAGAGTACGTTCCGCACCAGAGTGGTACGGTAACCCAGTTATGGAAATCATGTTACTAGACCATGATGAACCTACGAACTATGAGGAAGCGATGATGAGCCCGGATTCCGCAAAATGGCTTGAGGCCATGAAATCTGAGATGGGATCCATGTATGAGAACAAAGTATGGACTTTGGTTGACTTGCCCGATGATCGGCAAGCCATCGAAAATAAATGGATCTTTAAGAGGAAGAACGACGCAGACGGTAATGTTACTGTTTACAAAGCTCGACTTGTTGCGAAAGGGTTTCGACAAGTTCAAGGAGTTTACTACGATGAGACTTTCTCACCAGTAGCGATGCTTAAGTCTTTCCGAATCATGTTAGCAATTGCCGCATTTTATGATTATGAAATCTGGTAAATGGATGTCAAAACTGCATTCCTGAATGGATATCTCAAAGAAGAGTTGTATATGATGCAACCAGAAGGTTTTGTCGATCCAAAAGGTGCTAACAATGTATGCAAGATCCAGCGATCCATCTATGGACTGGTGCAAGCATCTCGGAGTTGGAATATACGCTTTGATGTGGTGATCAAAGCATATGGTTTTATACAGACTTTTGGAGAAGCCTGTATTTACAAGAAAGTGAGTGGGAGCTCTGTAGCATATCTAATATTATATGTGGATGATATATTGTTGATTGGAAATGATATAGAATTTCTGGATAGCATAAAAGGATGCTTGAATAAGAGTTTTTCAATGAAAGACTGATACGTCCAAAACGTATCTATAATTTCTGCTTGCTCCATGCCACTTTTGGGTGATATTGCTATGATATTTATACACTTCCATACACTTTTGATCATATTTGGACTAACCTACTAATCCAGTGCACCCCGGTGCCAGTTTCTGTTTTCGGCTGTTTTTGTATTTCAGGTTTTCACGTTTCGAGAACTGCGAGGAAAAATCCAGAAAAATTATATAAAAAATCAGCGTTCCGGAAACTTCCTTGCGCCCGAAGTACAGCCGAGGGGGGGGGGCACCAGGGCTCCAGGCGCCCTGGCGGCGCGCCCCCCTGGGCCGCGCCGGGGGGGCGCCTGGGCCCCCCGAGCCCCGTCTGGTGCCCCCCTTCGGCATATATTTAGAGCTTCCTTCGAAACCCTCGGGACGGGAACTCTTTTTCGCGATGTCATCTCTGTTCTGCCGCCACCGCCACTTCCAAGATCGGGAGCACCAGGAGAACTCTTCCCGGCACCCTGCCGGAGGGGAGGATCATCATCGGGAGCCTCTCCACCACCATGGACGCCTCCCGGATGAGTTGTGAGTTGTCTCCCTTGGACCATGAGTCCATGACCAGTAGCTATGTGATGTTCTCCTCCCGTTCTTGTGCTTCACTAATTAGTCCTCGTGAGCTGCCCTACATGATCGAGGCACCTATGTAATCCTTATGCTGTTGCTATGTTGAGTTTGCTGGGATCCGATGGATTATGAGATTATGTTCAGATTGATATTGAGTAATATATTTGATCTACCTCTTTTATATTTATGTTCATAAGTAATTCTTGCATGTTCTCCGTTGTTATTTATTGCTTTGGCCGAGTAGTAGGTAGTGACTCCAAGAGGGAACGTTATGCTCGATTGTGGGTTCATGCCCCTCGATGACTAGCTTGAGTGACAGAAACATGAGTCTAGGGGATGTGCTATTGCCACAAGGGGGAAAACAACGGTGCTTGTGCCCGCGGGTGCAAGGATTGTTTACTTTACGCAAAGTTCTTTTAATGCAGTTGTCTGTTGCATTGAGTTTACACTATGGGTGGGACTCGCAACTTAATACCAGCGAGATGTTCTGGATCGATATCTCAAGGTGGATGATTAGTAGTAGATATTGATGGATTTCGGTCTACTTACTTTGGCGTACCGCCCATGCTTTGAACCTCAACCTTTCTTGCAATGTAGTCAGCATTGGTTTGCGTTCGTGGTCCTGTCAATTGCCCAGTTGTAATTCGTTTACCTCACATAGCTGTTTTATCGTCTTTTGGGAGAGAGACATCACTAGTGAACATCATGAGACTCCGGTCCATATTACCATCATTGATCACACCCGCTATTTACTTTTCGCTTTTACTTACTATTGCAAACACTATCTATCACTACTATCATTTGCTTTTAATCCTTTGTGAACTACAAGGCCGGAGGGATTGACAACCTCTTTGTACTCATTGGGAGCAAAGTTATTTGTATCTGTGTGCAGGTCCACGTTGATTGCTAATATCTGGCGCCATTAGCAGTTGACACCTACTTGTTTAACCTAGGAGTCTCTGGGGATTCGATCCTTGGCATCTTTGCTAAGGGAAAAACTTCCACAACACTGCATCTTACACCTTCCACTTGGGGTAACCAACGAGAGGTTAGAGGCCCATCAAGGAGTTTTTCTGGCGCCGTTGCCGGGGACTCCACTCTTCAGGATAGGGGAGTTGCACGCTATCTTTTACCTTTGCTTTTTAGTCTTGTTAGTTTACCTTTCAGTTTTTGCTTTAGTACTTTTTATCGAAAATCACAAAAATAGTTATCTCGTTCTTTAGTTGTCATTATGTCGGGTCCTTTTGTCTTTGACGAGGCAGAAGTTCTCACCTTTAAACTAAGAGGTGGGGAAAGTTTGAAAGATGCTTGGTATAGAATTAATGATTCACAAAAAAGAGCCACCAAGAAGCAACCTACTACTATCTTGCTTAGAAATTTTTATGTTGGAATTACTTCTTGGAATAGGTTTATTCTAGATACTGCTATCAATGGGAATTTCCTAGAGGCCCCAGTTTGGGAGTCTCTTAGTATTATTGAAAATCTTGTTGGAAATCTCCCTGTTGTTAGCATTCGAGAGGACATCACCCTAGCTCACATTATGAAAAAACTTGAAAAGATAGAGCTAGAGATGCCAAACATTAATAAGATGAATGAGTTGGATCATAAGATAGACTTGATAGCTCCATGCATAAATTTTTTAAAATTTTGGAGACCGTCAAATTCCATGACTTGGACTCTTCTAGGGTAGATAAGATTGAGGAAATATTTGATACTCTAGGAACTACTTTCTCCTCGATCAAAACCAAAAAGGTAGAAACTCCGGCAAAGAGGGAGCCTAAGTTCGTTCACGTTCCAAAGGCTCCCCGTTCCAAAAGTAATCCATCTATTGCCAAAGGGGTTGAAACTGTAAAGACTTTGGAAGAAACACCTCTCTGTAATGAATTTATAAATGAATCTTCCCTTGACTTTTATCCTTTTGGTCTTCTACCTAGAAGTATCTCTATGAGGCCTTTATTTGAGAGTCCTCTTAAGACTAGTTGTATTATTGAAGAGCTTTTTGATGATCTTGATGATGGTTCAATTGATACAACTTGATCTCTATGCATTATGCCTAGCTTAAAGGCATAAAAGAAAGCGCTTTTGGGAGGCAGCCCACATGAATAAAATTTTTGCTTTTATTGTGTCTTGATGTTGTTTACTGCTGTAGCATCATCATTGTATCTTTGCTTTTCATATTTGTGCCAAGTATAGCCTCTGATTGCTAGAAAGTTCAAAAGTTGTGAGGTGCTGTCCAGGAAACAGATTCTGTCCTTGGATAGAAAAATTCGTATAAAATCACCAGATCATCTTTTTGGTCTGAATTTTTTCGACAGCGTTCTCTATATAATTGTCTTTCGTGCATCTGTTCTGAGTTTTTTGATTTGAGTTGCAGAAGTATCCCGAAAAATCAATTACTACCCGCTGTTCTGTTTTTCACAGATTCTGTCCCGTTTTGCCTTTCCTTCATTTTGCAAATCAAGAGCTTGCTTTTTCTTTGCAAAAAAACTTTTGGCAATCTTGAGAAACAGTAGAACTTCAAGAATATCTTTATTTCGAGCAAGGTGCAATTATTTTATTAAGGGTACTAACCTCGCTAATCAGATTATGATGAGTTATGTATGAAGGGAGTTTTCAAGTGTGCGAGGGAAGATGATAAAAAGATTCAGGAGTGTCAAGCGCTCAAGCTTGGGGATGCCCCCGTGCACACCCAAGAAATATTCAAGGAGACTCAAGCGTCTAAGCTTGGGGATGCCCCCGTGCATCCCCTTCTCCATCAACATTATCAGTTCGTCTTTCGTTCCGCTATATTTTTATCACTTCATGTGTTATGTGCTATGCTTGGAGCGTCTTGTTTTTAGTTTTCTTTTTAGTTTTTCATAACGAGTCGGAACTCAGCGTTCTTTATATGGGAGAGAAACACGCTCCACTTCTACCTAGAACATAACATAGAATTTTCATGTCTATCTTTGCTGTGTGTGTTCTTTGTCTTTTAATAGCTGCTATCATGCTCTGCTCTTAGTATTCATGCTTATCTCTTCAAGAGCTTTTATCTAGTTGGTTGCTTGAACTCTCTTTAATTACCATTCTCATCTTATTAAGAGAGTTTGCTTCCGTTGCATGGGTTAATGTGTCTATGATAAAGATGCTACTTTCATGAAGGTGCTTAGTAGTTCAGGTTTTCTTATGGTTAATCTCAGATAGCTGGGGGGTTCCCAATGTGTTATTGGAGTACCAACTTGGTTTGTTTGCCTATGATGTGGTATGGTTTAATAATATCTTCCTTCGAGAATTTATTTTGATTGACTTGGCGTATGCTCACGCATATTCAAGACTGTAAAGAAAGTCTGTCAAGCCTTGATGATCTTTTGTTTCTAAGTAGCGATATAACTACCATGCCTGATTCAATATTGCTTTGTCGCTCTGCATGATTATGACCGTCATTGCTCTCTTAGTTGGTCGCTCCCAGTCTTTTGCTAACCTCCACCTGCACTAAGCTAATTAACCATGCAATACATAGCTCATGGGAAAGTAGCCTAAAAACTATTGTGGTAAAGAATATGTTGCCTATGTATCTTATTTCTTATGAGTTGCTTGCTGAGCGGTAACCATGTTTCTGGGGACGCCATCAACTGTCACACTTTTGTTGAATATCATGTGAGTTGCTATGCATGTTCATCTTGTCTGAAGTAAGGGTGATTTACCGTGGGTTGGTGTAGGGTGGAACCCTAATCAGCAGATCTTTCACGTTTGGAGAGTATCCCATGACGAACACGAAGAACACAAGGCGGAAACGAGGGAAAACACGAGAGGAAAACACTCAAATCAACACAAAGATGGTCACACAGGTGCTAGATCCACGATACACATAGAGATACACGGTCCATAGTCAACGACGGTGATACAAAGATAGTCTTCTCCCGGAGGAGGTCTTGATATCCCTTGGGATCTTCTCCGATGTGGAGGTCCTGAATCCGAGGTGGATCTTCTCCGGAGAGGCGCGCGGTCTCGTGGGAGAGAATCCACACAAAGGTCTGAAATGAGCTATCCAAAAGCTACCTCCAAAGGATGGGAGTCAACGAGTATATATTATACGAAGGGTCGCCGTCGGGGCGGACGCCCGCTGGTTACCGGACGTCCGGTGGTTCCGGGGGGACCAGACGTTCGGTAATCCTCGGATATCCGCTATTTAGCTTCTGTAGTCGATGTCACGGACGTCCGGGGGCTTCCGGTCGTCCGGTCGTCTGGGAGAGGCCGGACGTCCGGTGTCTTCCGGTCGTCCGGTGCCTGGAAGTCACCGGTCGTCCGGTGCAGGCCGGACGTCCGGTGCCTGTAGCATCTTCAGCCTTCCTTCTTCTTGTCTCGTGTACTTGTCGGGCCTGTCGTCTTGACCATTGATCAGAGCTGTCCCGTGGCCTTCGTCCAAGTACCTGAGTATGCACAGAGTTCCGGATGAGGGTAGAAGCCATGTCTCATGCTTATCGTAAGGATTTAGAGCAAGGAGTGAAGTCACCTCGGTCTCGAGAGCTCTTGCACGTGCCCGAGTCATGGGTCCTTTGGGCACTTGATGAGGTGAAGAAGGGTCCATGGGGATGACCCTAGGATACTCCGTATCATCTCCCCTCCCTTGGGAAAGATCCGACCTCGGATCGAAATCTTCATCACCATGGAAAGGAGAGAGGTCCTTGATGTTGAAAGTATCGCTCACGGAGTACTTGTCTCGTGGGATGTCGATCTTGTAGGCGTTGTTGTTGTAGCGTGCGAGCACCTTGAAGGGTCCGTCGGCGCGAGGTAGAAGTTTGGACTTGCGCGCGTGCGGGAAACGGTCCTTGCGAAGATGAAGCCAAACAAGATCTCCCGGATTGAACACCATTGGTGCCTTGTTGACGTTGCGCTTGTTGGCGAGACGATGGACTTGTCGCTCGATCATTGCCCTTGTATCTTCGTGCACCTTCTTGAGATAGCTTGCTCGTGCACTAGCGTCCATGTTCGTGCGCTCTTGGAGAGGAAGAGGTAGGATGTCCAAAGGCGACAACGGGTTGAAGCCGTAGACGATCTCGAAGGGGGACTTGCCGGTTGTGGAGTGTCTTGCGCGGTTGTAGGCGAACTCGGCGATGGGCAAGCAATGCTCCCATTCCCGGATGTTCCTCTTGATCAACACACGAAGAAGAGTGGAAAGCGTGCGGTTCGTTGCCTCCGTCTGACCGTCCGTTTGTGGATGGTACGCCGAAGAAAAGAGTAGCTTGATTCCGAGCTTGGCACATAGTGTTTTCCAAAAGTGACTCAAGAACTTGACGTCCCGGTCCGACACGATCGTTTTGGGCACGCCATGTAGACGAAGTATCTCCCTACAAAAGAGAGTTGCAACATGTGAAGCATCGTCGATCTTGTTACAAGGAATGAAATGGGCCATTTTAGAGAATCTATCTACCACGACAAGCACGGAATCTTTGCCATTTTGAGTCCTAGGCAAGCCAAGTATGAAATCCATGCTTATGTCTTCCCATGGATGGTATGGAATAGGAATAGGCATGTAAAGACCATAAGATTGAGCTTTGGACTTAGCTTTGTGGCATGTAGAACATCGGTTGGTGAGGCGTGAGACGTCACGGAGCATCTTGGGCCAAAAATAGTTCTTAGAGAGGGTAGCAAACGTCTTGTCACGTCCAAAGTGTCCCATGAGTCCTCCTCCATGCGATTCCTGCAAAAGGAGCAAACGAAGCGAAGACTCGGGAATGCAAAGTTTGTTAGCTCTCATAAGATATCCATCCTTGATGTAATACTGTTCCCAAGAAGTGTGAGTCAAGCACTTAGCATAAGCATTTGCAAAGAAAGGATCATGCTTATATAAATCTTTAATATGCTCAAAGCCAATCACATTCAACTCAAGTTGTGTAACAAGCATGCATTTGCGGGAAAGCGCGTCCGCCACAACATTTTCTTTGCCCTTGATGTATTTGATGACATAGGGAAAAGACTCAATGAACTCACTCCATTTAGCATGATGCTTGTTCAACTTAGTTTGACCTTTGAGATACTTGAGTGTCTCATGGTCCGTATGAAGAATGAATTCATGAGGTCTAAGATAGTGTTCCCAAACACGTAAAACTCTCACCAAGGCATAAAGCACTTTATCATAGATGGGATAGTTAAGTTGCGCTCCCGATAGCTTTTCACTAAAGTACGCAATTGGGCGCTTTTCTTGCATTAACACGCCACCTATGCCGGTACCACTAGCATCACAATGAATCTCAAACGGTTTGTCAAAGTTTGGTAGGGCTAGAAGTGGTGCGTGCGTGAGCAAGCTCTTAAGCTCATTGAACGCGGTGTCTTGTGAAGGACCCCAAATGAAGGGTGCATTCTTCTTGCTCAAAGCGTGTAGAGGCATAGCAATGGTGCTAAAGTCCTTCACAAAACGTCGATAGAAACCGGCTAGACCAAGGAAACTACGCACATGCATGAGATTCTTTGGTTGAGGCCAAGTTTTAATTGCTTCAATTTTAGTTTCATCAACGTTAACACCTTGAGAAGACACGACAAATCCTAGAAAGACAACCGTGTCCACGCCAAAAGTGCATTTTTCCATATTAGCATATAATTGTTGTTTGCGAAGTGCTTGCAAAACCATACGGACATGGTCAACATGTTCCTCAAGTGACTTGCTAAAGACTAGGATGTCATCAAAGTAAACCACTACAAAGACACCTATATAAGGTCGGAGAACAAAGTGCATAAGACGCACGAATGTGCCGGGTGCTTCCGATAAGCCCATTGGCATAACAAGCCACTCGTATAACCCAAACTTGGTTTTGAAAGCTGTTTTCCACTCATCACCCTCTTGAATGCGAATTTGGTAGTAACCACTTTTAAGATCAATTTTTGAAAAGATGGTGGCACCACATAATTCATCAAGCATGTCGTCTAAGCGAGGAATAGGATGACGGTATCTAACGGTGATAGCATTTATCGGACGACAATCGGAACACATGCGGAAAGTTCCATCTTTCTTAGGCACGAGAATAACGGGAATGGCACAAGGGCTTAGGCTTTCACGTACATGACCTTTGTCGATGAGTTTTTTCACTTGCCGTTGTATCTCCTTTGTTTCCTCGGGGTTGACGCGGTAGGGAGCCTTGTTTGGAAGTGGAACACCAGGTACGAGGTCGATGCGGTGTTCGATTCCGCGAAGTGGAGGTAGACCCGGAGGTAGTTCATCGGGAAAGACGTCCGAGAATTCCTGAAACAATTGAGACAACACAAAAGGTGGAGGTGGTGAAGTGTTAGTAGGTTTGGCTTCCCCTTTGTATAGAAGCACAAGGTGGAAGACGCTCGATGGGTTCTCACACACTTCTCTCATCTCTCGTTTGGTGGCAAATAGGACTAGTTGCTTCTTGTCGTTCATCGTGGAGTCGCTCATATTTGGCTTGTGGCTTTCACTCTCTTTTTGGTGGATCACTCTCTCACCATTCTCTCCACGATGGTTGGTAGGTAAAAGCTTGTCGGCGGCTACTTGACTTGGAGACATTGGCCGAAGCACGAATTCCTTGCCCTTCATCTTGAAATGATAGTGATTTGTCCGTCCATTGTGTGTGACTCCACGATCATATTGCCATGGACGTCCATGAATAAGGTGGCACACGGACATGGGTATCACATCACATTCAAGAGTGTCCTCGTAGGCGCCAATCTTGAAAGAGACTTGCACGGTGTGCTCGACTCGAAGAATTCCGGCATCGTTGAGCCATTGGACCTTGTAGGGATGAGGATGCTTCGTCTTGACCAAATGAAGCTTGTCGCATAGCTCTTCGCTTGCCAAGTTGTGGCAACTTCCTCCATCGATGATAACCTTGACGGAGCGTCCATTGATGCCGGCCTTCGTATGGAAAATGTGACATCGTTGGTTGTCGTCTTGTTGATGTTGGAGTGTCAAGACTTTGGAGACAACAAGGTTGGGGCTTGAGTCATTGTCGCAAAACACTTGATGGTCTTCTTCTTCATTCACTTGGCGATGCATAGCGACATGCTCAAGTGCTTCCATCTCATCATTGCTCATGGAGTCATAAGATCCGTCATCGGTGATGATCATGGTGCGAACGGTCTTACACTCAAATGACTTGTGGCCTCGTCCTTGGCACTTGAAGCATTTGATGGAGCTCGTCTTGTTGTTGTCTTCGGTTGGAGTTGTAGTTGAGGAAGCTCTTGGCTTGAAGTTGTTGGAAGGAGGTGGACGACTCGATGTAGTCGCATTCTTGTAGCTTGGCTTGTCGCCGAAGTTTGTAGATGGCTTTGTAGAGGTAGGAGGAGTAGCCGAAGTCGTTGAAGCTTGGTTGTAGGAGCCGAAGTTCTTGGAGTTGAACTTGGAGTACTTGTAGTCTTCTTGAACTTGTTGCTCCGCTTTAGTTGCTTGATGTACTAGCTCGAGGAGATTGTTGTATGGTTGGAAGTCCGCAATCTTCTTGATAGGATAGTTGAGTCCATTCAAGAATCTCGCCATTGTTTGCTCTTCATCTTCCGTGATGTTGGCTCGTATCATGGCAATCTCCATCTCCTTGTAGTACTCTTCAACGGACTTGGTACCTTTCTTGAGGAGTTGTAGCTTCTTGAATAAGTCACGGTTATAGTGGGTAGGCACAAATCATGCTCTCATGACTTCCTTCATTTGAGCCCAAGTGGTGATAGGAGGTTCGCCTTTTGCTTCTCTTCTCTCTATGATTTGCTCCCACCAAATGAGAACATAGTCTTGGAACTCAAGGGATGCCATTGCGATCTTCTTCTCTTCATCGAAGTTGTGAAGGCGAAAGATCTTGTCAACTTTCAATGCCCATGAGAGATAGTCTTCGGGATCAATGCTTCCGGAGAACTTTGGCATGGTGAACTTGAGCTTGCCATAGCGATGCTCATCGTTGTTTCCTTGCCTATTGGGAGGGCGATTTCGATTTTGGTGGTTTGCAATATCTTGTTGCTCTTGTTGATGTAGATGTTCTTGTTGGGGTTGTTGCTCTTGCCGCACTTGAGGAGGAGCTTCTTCTTGCACTCTTGCTTGATGTCGTCCTTCTTGCACCTCATCACGAAGGAAATCCTCTTGTTGACGAGTGTGTCGATTGCGGGCGGCCACATTGCGATGTGCATCTTGTAATGCTCGTTGCGCCTCCATAGCTTGAGCTTCTCGACGTTGTTGTGCTTGGCGGTTAGCCTCGGCATCTTGTTCTTTTTGATATTGACGCGTTCGCTCTTGTTGTTGTTGGCGTAGTCGTTGCCGTTCTTGTGCTTGCTCAAGTGTAGCTTGGTTTCGACGACATCGACTTTCGTGGTCGTCGAATAGCTCTTGTGAACTCTTGTCATGTAGAGGTTGCCGTTGGTCATGTCGAGCTTGACGTGCGGCTTGACGAAGAGTGTTGGACGTAGGTGTACTTGAGTCTTGCGTGGAGTCGGAGTGTCGACTTGAGCGGCTTCGTCTTTGAGATGATGTTGAGGAAGAACGTCGGTTGATTATCAATGTCCGGAGCTCGTTGTATTGGGTAGTCATGTTGGTGTTGATGGTGTCGAATTGTTCTTTTGTCCTTGCTTCAAATTGGCGCGCATCCTCGGCGACTTGACCAATGTACTCACGCATAGCTTCACTCTCTTGATGTAGAGCTCGTTGGACACCGAAAAGATGTAGTTTGGTGACGTAGTTGTTCGCTTCTTGAGGATCGTCGAAGATCGGGTTGGAAGATGTACTTGGCCTATCCATCATCACAAGCAAGTATGTGAGTGGGAGAAAGGAGATGACAATATCAATGTACCTTAACCGAGGTTGAAAATGGATCAATGATCACTCAATAATGTAACCCGGAAATAGCACTATTGGTACCACTTCGTGTCGATTCTCACACCTACACAAGTAAAGCTTTGAGAGGCGCTTGGTTAGGATGTGGCACAAATTCAATGCAATCGTCAAAATGACTCAAAGATGTTGAAAATGGTTCACAATTTGCTCATGCAACAAGTAGATCACTAGCAAAGTAGCACCCGGAACACACGCACGGATAGATAAATGTGGTTGTGCAACCAAGGATGAGCGAGAATGTGGAAACCACGGAAAATGCTCGTGTTGCACAACACTAGAGAGACGCTAACTGATTGCTTAATAGGCGGATACGCACTTGTGCACGACCTAAAAGAGGCAAAACGTAACGACTATCTATCACAAGTATGCTATGAGTGTATGATGTGCCGATGCTTGAGCACAAGATGATGTTTCTATGATGTATGATCTCCTTTGATGCAAAGCGTATGATGCTATTGTGTTTTTGCTTTGGTGGCTCTTTTGCTTAGAAGCTTGTGAGCTCTTTCTTTGGATTCTTATGCATGCTTCTCGAATCAAGGTAGCTATTGTGTATGCGGAGCACTCTTGTGGCACACGGAGATATGCAAGATACCAAGATGGTGTGGTGACACTCACAATGATGTAGTATGCAATATCTATGACTATCACTAATGTGCACAAGTGTCGTGGCCCTGCAATACTCAAATGGCTAGTCTCAAAGGGAAAGCTACGCAAAGATGGTATATAGGGTTACAATGCAATTGCAAGGTAGGATTAGCGAAGTGTCGTCGATGTTACCGTCCTTGCCGAAGTTGAGCGGTGGTGTAGTCGAAGTCTTGCCGTTCCAGGGTAGCCTAAACATCCAAGGAAACGGTGAAATCACAGCTCATGTATCCAAGGCAAATGGAGACAAACTTTTCAAACTCGGAGCGGGTGAGCGATGGTGGTTGCGGAAGGTGGGATGAAGGGTAGGTGGTAACGGAAGGTGGTACGGAACTGAACAGCGTCAGCTTCGTCAGGGTTTGTCGGACGTCCGGAAGTTACCGGTCGTCCGGTCGGTCGGAAGGGGTCGGACGTCCGGGGGTTGCCGGAAATCCGGTAATAGTTTCTGTAGTCTGGGTGCCGGTCGTCCGGTGTTTAGCGGACGTCCGGTGTCTCGAGAGGTGCCGGACGTCCGGTAAACGTCGGTCGTCCGGTAGGTATGGGACTGTTGTACGTGGATCCGTGGACAAATTGGTCGAACGTGGTCGAATTGGCGGGGAAAAATCGGTGAAATGGTGGGGAAATGCTAGATCGACACGTGGCACAGCAAATCCATGGAACAAAGTCAACAAAATCTTGCCAAATCAACAGATAACAAAAAAAATTTGGGGCTATTTTTGTGGGGAATTTTCGAAATTAGGAAGAACACAACAAAAACAAGCTAGAAAACAAAGTGAGGGGCTCCAAAATCGTGATCAACCTATGCTCTGGATACCAAGATGGTATAGGGTGGAACCCTAATCAGCAAATCTTTCACGTTTGGAGAGTATCCCACGACGAACACGAAGAACACAAGGCGGAAACGAGGGAAAACACGAGAGGAAAACACTCAAATCAACACAAAGATGGTCACACAGGTGCTAGATCCACGATACACATAGAGATACATGGTCCATAGTCAACGACGGTGATACAAAGATAGTCTTCTCCCGCAGGAGGTCTTGATATCCCTTGGGATCTTCTCCGATGTGGAGGTCCTGAATCCGAGGTGGATCTTCTCCGGAGAGGCGCGCGGTCTCGTGGGAGAGAATCCACACAAAGGTCTGAAATGAGCTATCCAAAAGCTACCTCCAAAGGATGGGAGTCAACGAGTATATATTACACGAAGGGTCGCCGTCGGGGCGGACGTCCGCTGGTTACCGGACGTCCAGTGGTTCCGGACGGACCGGACGTCCGGTAATCCTCGGATTTCCGCTATTTAGCTTCTATAGTCGATGTCACGGACGTCTGGGGGCTTCCGGTCGTCCGGTCGTCTGGGAGAGGCCGGACGTCCGGTGTCTTCCGGTCGTCCGGTGCCTGGAAGTCACCGGTCGTCCGGTGCAGGCCAGATGTCCGGTGCCTGTAGCATCTTCAGCCTTCCTTCTTCTTGTCTCGTGTACTTGTCGGGCCTGTCGTCTTGACCATTGTGCAGAGCTGTCCCGTGGCCTTCGTCCAAGTACCTGAGTATGCACAGCGTTCCGGATGAGGGTAGAAGCCATGTCTCATGCATATCGTAAGGATTTAGAGCAAGGAGTGAAGTCACCTCGATCTCGAGAGCTCTTGCACGTGCCCGAGTCATGGGTCCTTTGGGCACTTGATGAGGTGAAGAAGGGTCCATGGGGATGACCCTAGGATACTCCGTATCATGGGTTGAATTAATATGCATATTGTTAGAGAAGAACATTGGGCCGCCAACCAAAGCCATGCATCATGGTGGAAGTTTTAGCTTGGACCTTAATCCTCAATCTCTCACGAGAATATGCTTATGCATTAAAGAGGAGTCCATCATCTATTTTCTATGTTGTCCCGGTATGGATGTCCTCAAGTTGAGATCTATCAAAAACGAGAAATCAAATGCGATCTATCTCCTTGGACCTTTGTACAGGTGGCATAGAGGTACCCCTTTGTGACACTTGGTTAAAACATATGCAATGCAATGATAACCCATGGGGATCCGAGGTAATTAGGACAAGGAGCGAGCACTATTGGTATTCGATGCATGAGGCTTGCAACTTATAAGATGTTTTATGCATGACACATATGAAGTACTACTACCGTTGACACAATTGCTTCCATGTTTCAAAATAAAAAGCTCTAGCACTTCAAGCACCAACTACTGAGAGCATGATTGTCATTCTGAGTGTAATGTGCATTGTTCCAAAGTAGCATTGTCTTTTGCATGATTGTGATATCGTTTATTCTGAAATGATTGTATCTAGTCATCACTTAAACCTTGAAGGTGCCCTTGCATTTATGTTTTGCATCACTAAAGGGGGCAAGCTAGATATCACTTGATCACATTTGCACATCATGTTCATTGCAAATCTTTTTGATGTTTTAGTTTCATGTTGTAAAACTTTCAGTCATTTTTGATTTTCTCTTGAGACAACTTAATTACTTTAGAATCATTGTCTCAGTAAGCTTTTGTCATATGACTATGAGAAAGTCTTATATGGTTAATAGCATGTCACCACATAAATTATTCTTGTTATCATTTACCTACTCGAGGACGAGCAGGAATTAAGCTTGGGGATGTTGATACGTCCAAAACGTATCTATAATTTCTGCTTGCTCCATGCCACTTTTGGGTGATATTGCTATGATATTCATACACTTCCATACACTTTTGATCATATTTGGACTAACATACTAATCCAGTGCACCCCAGTGCCAGTTTCTGTTTTCGGCTGTTTTTGTATTTCAGGTTTTCACGTTTCGAGAACTGCCCAGAAAAATTATATAAAAAATCAGCGATACGGAAACAACACTGCGTCCGAAGGGCAGCCGGGGGGGGCACAGGGGCTCCAGGCGCCCTGTGGGCGCCCCCCCCCTGGGCCGCGCTGGGGGGGCGCCTCGGCCCCCCGAGGACCCCCCGGTGCCCTACTTTGGCATATATTTAAAGGGTTCCCCGTAACCCTCGAAACAGGACTTCTTTTCGCGATCCCATCTCTGTTCCGCCGCCGCCGCTGCCGCTTCCAAGATCGGGAGCACCAGGAGAACTCTTCCCGGCACCCTGCCGGAGGGGAGGATCACCACCGGGAGCTTCTCCACCACCATGGACGCCTCCCGGATGACTCGTGAGTAGTCTCCCTTGGACCATGAGTCCATGACCAGTAGCTATGTGATGTTCTCCTCCCGTTCTTGTGCTTCACTAATTAGTCCTCGTGAGCTGCCCTACATGATCGAGGCACCTATGTAATCCTTATGCTGTTGCTATGTTGTGTTTGCTGGGATCCGATGGATTATGAGATTATGTTCAGATTGATATTGAGTAATATATTTGATTCACCTCTTTTATATTTTAGTTCATAAGTAATTCTTTCATGTTCTCCGTTGTTATTTATTGCTTTGGCCGAGTAGTAAGTAGTGACTCCAAGAGGGAACGTTATGTTCGATTGTGGTTTCATGCCCCTCGATGACTGGCTTGAGTGACAGAAACATGAGTCTAGGGGATGTGCTGTTGCCACAAGGGGGAAAACAATGGTGCTTGTGCCCGCGGGTGCAAGGATTGTTTACTTTACGCAAAGTTCTTTTAATGCAGTTGTCTGTTGCATTGAGTTTACACTATGGGTGGGACTCTCAACTTAATACCAGCGAGATGTTCTGGATAGATATCTCAAGGTGGATGATTAGTAGTAGATATTGATGGATTTCGGTCTACTTACTTTGGCGTACCGCCCATGCTTTGAACCTCAACCTTTCTTGCAATGTAGTCAGCATTGGTTTGCGTTCGTGGTCCTGTCAATTGCCCAGCTGTAATCTGTTTACCTCACATAGCTGTTTTATCGTCTTTTGGGAGAGAGACATCACTAGTGAACATCATGAGACTCCGGTCCATATTACCATCATTGATCACACCCACTATTTACTTTCTGCTATTTACTCACTATTGCAAAAACTAACTATCACTACTATCATTGCTTTTAACCCTTTGTGAACTACAAGGCCGGAGAGATTGACAACCTCTCTGTACTCGTTGGGAGCAAAGTTATGTGTATCTGTGTGCAGGTCCACGTTGGTTGCTACTAATCTGGCGCCGTAACAATTGACACCTACCTGTTGAACCTAGGAGTCTCTGGGGATTCGATCCTTGGCATCTTTGCTAGGGGAAAACACTTCTACTTACTGCATCTTACACCTTCCACTTGGGGTAACCAACGAGGGGTTCGAGGCCCATCAACCAAGTACTGAGAGCATGATTGTCATTCTGAGTATAATGTGCATTGTCCCAAAGTAGCATTGTCTTTTGCATGATTGTGATATCGTTTATTCTGAAATCATTGTATCTAGTCATCACTTAAACCTTGAAGGTGCCCCTGCATTTATGTTTTGCTTCACTAAATGGGGCAAGCTAGATATCAATTTATCATATTTGCACATCATGTTCATTGCAAATCTTTTTGATGTTTCAGTTTCATATTGTTACAACTTTCAGTCATTTGTGATTTTCTCATGAGGCAACTTAATTACTATAGAATCATTGTCTCAGTAAGCTTTTGTCATATGACTATAAAAAGTCCTATATGGTTAATAGCATGTCACCACAGAAATTATTCTTGTTATCATTTACCTACTCGATGACGAGGAGGAATTAAGCTTGGGGATGTTGATACGTCCAAAACGTATCTATAATTTCTGCTTGCTCCATGCCACTTTTGGGTGATATTGCTATGATATTTATACACTTCCATACACTTTTGATCATATTTGGACTAGCCTACTAATCCAGTGCACCCCGGTGCCAGTTTCTGTTTTCGGCTGTTTTGTATTTCAGGTTTTCACGTTTCGAGAACTACCAGGAAAAATCCAGAAAAATTATATAAAAAATCAGCGTTCCGGAAACTTCCTTGCGCCCGAAGTACTGCCGGGGGGGGGCACCAGGGCTCCAGGCGCCCTGGCGGCGCGCCCC
Organism: Secale cereale; assembly: GCA_902687465.1. Classification (NCBI taxonomy): domain Eukaryota; kingdom Viridiplantae; phylum Streptophyta; class Magnoliopsida; order Poales; family Poaceae; genus Secale; species Secale cereale. Next base: position 6,564,349 of record LR738713.1, on the reverse strand, counting down.
CCCCCCTGGGCCGCGCCGGGGGGGCGCCCGGGCCCCCCAAGCCCCGTCTGGTGCCCCCCTTCGGCATATATTTAGAGCTTTGATGGGCCTCGAACCGCTCGTTGGTTACCCCAAGTGGAAGGTGTAAGATGCAGTAAGTAGAAGTGTTTTCCCCTAGCAAAGATGCCAAGGATCGATTCCCCAGAGACTCCTAGGTTCAACAAGTAGGTGTCAATTGCTACGGCGCCAGATTAGTAGCAATCAACGTGGACCTGCACACAGATACATATAACTTGGCTCCCAACGAGTACAGAGAGGTTGTCAATCTCTCCGGCCTTGTAGTTCACAAAGGGTTAAAAGCAATGATAGTAGTGATAGATAGTTTTTGCGATAGTAAGTAATAACGGAAAGTAAATAGTGGATGTGATCAATGATGGTAATATGGACCGGAGTCTCATGATGTTCACTAGTGATGTCTCTCTCCCAAAAGACGATAAAACAACTATGTGAGGTAAACAGATTACAGCTGGGCAATTGACAGGACCACGAACGCAAACCAATGCTGACTACATTGCAAGAAAGGTTGAGGTTCAAATCATGGGCGGTACGCCAAAGTAAGTAGACCGAAATCCATCAATATCTACTACTAATCATCCACCTTGAGATATCTATCCAGAACATCTCGTTGGTATTAAGTTGCGAGTCCCACCCATAGTGTAGACTCAATGCAACATACAACTGCATTAAAAGAACTTTGCGTAAAGTAAACAATCCTTGCACCCGCAGGCACAAGCACCGTTGTTTTCCCCCTTGTGGCAACAGCACATCCCCTAGACTCATGTTTCTGTCACTCAAGCTAGTCATCGAGGGGCATGAACCCACAATCGAGCATAATGTTCCCTCTTGGAGTCACTACCTATTACTCGGCCAAAGCAATAAATAACAACGGAGAACATGCAAGAATTACTTATGAACTAAAATATAAAAGAGGTAAATCAAATATATTACTCAAGATCAATCTGAACATAATCTCATAATCCATCGGATCCCAGCAAACTCAACATAGCAACAGCATAAGGATTACATAGGTGCCTCGATCATGTAGGGCAGCTCACGAGGACTAATTAGTGAAGCACAACAACGGGAGGAGAACATCACATAGCTACTGGTCGTGGACTCATGGTCCAAGGGAGACTACTCACGAGTCATCCGGGAGGCGTCCATGGTGGTGGAGAAGCTCCCGGTGGTGATCCTCCCCTCCGGCAGGGTGCCGGGAAGAGTTCTCCTGGTGCTCCCGATCTTGGAAGCGGCGGCGGCGGCGGAACAGAGATGGGATCACGAAAAGAAGTCCTGTTCTGAGGGTTACGGAGGGTCCTTTAAATATATGCCAAAGTAGGGCACCGGGGCAGTCTCGGGGGGCCGAGGCGCCCCCCCGGCGCGGCCCTGGGGGGGCGCGCCCACAGGGCACCTGGAGCCCCTGTGGCCCCCCCAGGTTGCCCTTCGGACGCAGTGTTGTTTCCGGTTTGCTGATTTTTTATATAATTTTTCTGGATTTTTCTGGGCAGTTCTCGAAATGTGAAAACCTGAAATACAAAAACAGCCGAAAACAGAAACTGGCACTAGGGTGCACTGGATTAGTAAGTTAGTCCAAATATGATCAAAAGTGTATGGAAGTGTATGAATATCATAGCAATATAACCCAAAAGTGGCATGGAGCAAGCAGAAATTATAGATACGTTTTGGACGTATCAACATCCCCAAGCTTAATTCCTGCTCGTCCTCGAGTAGGTAAATGATAACAAGAATAATTTCTGTGGTGACATGCTACTAACCATATAGGACTTTCTCATAGTCATATGACAAAAGCTTACTGAGACAATGATTCTAAAGTAATTAAGTTGCCTCAAGAGAAAATCACAAATGACTGAAAGTTTTACAACATGAAACTGAAACATCAAAAAGATTTGCAATGAACATGATGTGCAAATATGATAAAGTGATATCTAGTTTGCCCCTTTTAGTGATGCAAAACATAAATGCAAGGGCACCTTCAAGGTTTAAGTGATGACTAGATACAATCATTTCAGAATAAACGATATCACAATCATGCAAAAGACAATGCTACTTTGGGACAATGCACATTACACTCAGAATGACAATCAAGCTCTCAGTAGTTGGTGCTTCAACATAAAAGTAAAAGAAAGGTTATGTGCTAGAGCTTTTTGTTTTGAAAACATGGAAGCAATTGTGTCAACGGTAGTAGTACTTCATATGTGTCATGCATAAAACATCTTATAAGTTGCAAGCCTCATGCATCGAATACCAATAGTGCTCGCTCCTTGTTCTAATTAGCTCGGATCCCCATGGGTTATCATTGCATTGCATATGTTTTAACCAAGTGTCACAAAGGGGTACCTCTATGCCACCTGTACAAAGGTCCAAGGAGATAGATCGCATTTGATTTCTCGTTTTTGATAGATCTCAACTTGAGGACATCCATACCGGGAACATAGAAAATAGATGATGGACTCCTCTTTAATGCATAAGCATATTCTAATGAGAGATTGAGGATTAAGGTCCAAGCTAAAAGTTCCACCATGATGCATGGCTTTGGTTGGCGGCCCAATGTTCTTCTCTAACAATATGCATATTAATTCAACCCACGGTAAATCACCCTTACTTCAGACAAGACGAACATGCATAGCAACTCACATGATATTCAACAAAAGTGTGACAGTTGATGGCGTCCCCAGAAACATGGTTACCGCTCAGCAAGAAACTCATAAGAAATAAGATACATAAGCAACATATTCTTTACCACAATAGTTTTTAGGCTACTTTCCCATGAGCTATGTATTGCATGGTTAATTTGCTTAGTACAGTTGGAGGTTAGCAAAAGACTGGGAGCGACCAACTAAGAGAGCAATGACGGTCATAATCATGCAGAGCGACAAAGCAATATTGAATCAGGCATGGTAGTTATATCGCTACTTAGAAATAAAAGATCATCAAGGCTTGACAGACTTTCTTTACAGTCTTTAATATGCGTGAGCATACGCCAAGTCAATCAAAATAAATTCTCGAAGGAAGATATTACTAAACCATACCACATCATAGGCAAACAAACCAAGTTGGTACTTAAATAACACATCGGGAACCCCCCAGCTATTTGAGATTAACCAAAAGAAAACCTGAACTACTAAGCACCATCATGAAAGTAGCATCTTTATCATAGACACATTAACCCATGCAACGGAATCAAACTCTCTTAATAAGGTAAGCATGTTAATTAAAGAGAGTTCAAGCAACCAACTAAATAAATGCTCTTGAAAAGATAAGCATGAATACTAAGAGCAGAGTATGATAATAGCTATTAAAAGATAAAGAACATACACAGCATAGATAGACATGAAAATTCTATGTAATGTTCTAGGTAGAGGTGGAGCATGTTTCTCTCCCACATAAAGGAATGCTGGGTTCCGACTCGTCATGAAAAACTAAAAAGAAAACTAAAAGAAAGACGCTCCAAGCATAGCACATAACACATGAAGCGATAAAAATATAGCGAAACGAAACACGAACTGATAATGTTGATGGAGAAGGGGATGCACGGGGGCATCCCCAAGCTTAGACGCTTGAGTCTCCTTGAATATTTCTTGGGGGTGCACGGGGGCATCCCCAAGCTTGAGCGCTTGACACTCCTAAATCTTTTTATCACCTTCCCTCGCACACTTGAAAACTCCCTTCATACACAACTCATCATAATCAGATTAGCGAGGTTAGTACCCTTAATAAAATAATTATACCTTGCTGGAAATAAGGATATTCTTGATGTTTTACTGTTTCTCAAGATTGCCAAAAGGTTTTTGCAAAGAAAAAGCAAGTTCTCAATTTGCAAACTGAAGGTAAGGCAAAACAGGACAGAATCTGTGAAAAACAGAATAGCAGGCAGTAATTGACCTGTTCGGGATACTTCTGCAACTCAAATCAAAAAACTCAGAACTGACGCACGAAAGAAAATTATATAGAGAACGCTGTCAATAAATGCAGACCAAAAAGATGATCTGGTGATTTTATACGAATTTTTCTATCCAAGGACAGGATCTGTTTCCTGGACAGCACCTCACAACTTTTGAACTTTCTAGCAATCAGAGGCTATACTTGGCACAAATATAAAAAGCAAAGATACAATGATGATGCTAAAGCAGTAAACAACATCAAGACACAACAAAAGCAAAAAATTTATTCATGTGGGCTGCCTCCCAAAAGCGCTTTCTTTTATGCCTTTAAGCTAGGCATAATGCAAAGATCAAGTTTTATCAAGAGTAAAAGAATAACTAGCCCGTACAACGGACTCAAAAGGTAAATTGACCTTCTTACAAGGGAAGTGTTCCATCCCTTTCTTGAGAGGAAACTGAAATTTTATATTACCCTCTTTCATGTCAATGACAGCACCAACGGTGCGCAAAAAGGGACGTCCCAAAATAATTGGACATGAAGGATCACATTCAATATCCATAATAGTGAAATCAACGGGCACATAATTATCATTGACAACAATAAGAACATCGTCGATCCTCCCCAAAGGTTTCTTTATGGAAGAATCAACGAGACGAACACCAAAAGAACAAGAATCATAAGGTTTCAATTTAAGCATATCATATATCCTTTTGGGCATAACAGAGGTACTAGCACCAACATCACATAATGCATAACAAGAGAAGTCATTCAAATTAATTTTTATCATAGGATCCCAACCATCTTATACCTTTCTAGGTATGGAGGCTTCTACTCTAAGTTTCTCCTCCCTAGCTTTGATAAGAGCATTAGTGATATGCTCTGTGAAGGCAAGGTTAAGCGTGCTAGTGCGGGGATCTCTAGACATCTTGTGAAGGAAATCAATAACTTCGGTAAGAGTGCAATTATCAAAATCAAGGTCACGAGCATCAAGTAAAGTGGTAGTGGTGTCCTTAAGTTTCACTTGGTTGGTAGTTTCAATAGCATCACCATTAATAGGTCCATTGGGACCAGGAGTACATTGGGTGCTAAGAGTGTGAACATTCTCAATAAATTGGATAGTAGCAACAGTGTGGTGGGTAGGAAGGCTCTTAATTCTTTCCTCTTCCTCCCTTTCTCTAGCCCATCTTTCTTTAAGCTTAGCCATCATCCTAATGTTTTCATTAATTTGTACTTGAGTAGCATTAATAGGGATGACTTCCCTCTCCTTAAGAGGAGAAGTTTCAATTTTTAGCAATTTTACCTCATTGGCTAAGTGGTCTACCTTAAAAGAAAGATCATCTAGTTTATGTAGTTTCTCTTCTACATTCTTATTAAAGGCTTTTTGGGTAGTGATGAAATCTCTAAGCATAGTCTCTAGTTCAGTATTGGAGTTCTTGGTACTAGGATAAGCATTGTTGTTCCCATAAGAGTTAGAGGGGAACGGTCTAGAATTGTTACCAAAGTTACTCCTATAAGCATTGTTGTTGAAATTATTTCTAGAGATGAAGTTAACATTTACTTGTTCTTGAGCAATCAAAGAATTTAAAGGAACATCATGAGGATCAACAGTAGATTGCTTCGAAAGTAGAGACATGATCAAGTCAACTTTTTCATTGAGGGAGGAAATCTCCTCGACGGAGTTTACCTTCCTACCTGTTGGAGCGCGTTCGGTGTGCCATTGGGAATAGTTGGTCATCATCTCATCGAGAAGCTTTGTGGCAGCACCAAGTGTAGTTGACATAAAAGTTCCTCCCGCGGCCGAGTCTAACAAGTTCCGCGAGGTAAAGTTCAAGCCTGCATAAAAAGTTTGGATAACCATCCAAGTAGTCAAACCGTGAGTAGGGCAGTTTTTGATAAGAGACTTCATACGTTCCCAAGCTTGGGCAACGTGTTCATTATCCAATTGTTTAAAATTCATGATGTTACTTATAAGTTGGATAATTTTAGCAGGTGGATAGTATTTTCCGATAAAAGCATCTTTGCACTTGTCCCAAGAATCTATGCTATTTCTAGGCAAAGACTGAAGCCAAATTTTAGCTCCTCCTCTCAAGGAGAAAGGAAAAAGCTTAAGCTTAACAATATTACCATCTATTTCTTGGTACTTTTGCATATTACAAAGTTCTACAAAGTTGTTCAAGTGTAAAGCAGCATCATCTCCAGCACCGGAGAATTGTTCTTTCATAACTAAGTTCAGTAAAGCAGGTTTAATTTCATATGAAGGTGCTGAAGTGGAAGGTGTTATGATAGGTGTGCTGATAAAGTCATCGTTGTTGTGACTAGTGAAGTCACACAACTTGGTGTTCTCGGTGGAACCCATAGTAGCAAGCAAGCAAGATAACTATTTTTGTGATTTTCAATAAAAGGAACTAAAGCAAAAACTGAAAGGTAAACTAACAAGACTAAAAAGCAAAGGTAAAAGATAGCATGCAACTCCCCTATCCTGAAGAGTGGAGTCCCCGGCAACGGCGCCAGAAAATACTCCTTGATGGGCCTCGAACCCCTCGTTGGTTACCCCAAGTGGAAGGTTTAAGATGCAGTAAGTAGAAGTGTTTTCCCCTAGAAAGATGCCAAGGATCGATTCCCCAGAGACTCCTAGGTTCAACAAGTAGGTGTCAATTGCTACGGCGCCAGATTAGTAGCAATCAACATGGACCTGCACACAGATACAAATAACTTTGCTCCCAACGAGTACAGAGAGGTTGTCAATCTCTCCGGCCTTGTAGTTCACAAAGGGTTAAAAGCAATGATAGTAGTGATAGATAGTTTTTGCGATAGTAAGTAATAACGGAAAGTAAATAGTGGATGTGATCAATGATGGTAATATGGACCGGAATCTCATGATGTTCACTAGTGATGTCTCTCTCCCAAAAGACGATAAAACAGCTATGTGAGGTAAACAGATTACAGCTGGGCAATTGACAGGACCACGAACGCAAACCAATGCTGACTACATTGCAAGAAAGGTTGAGGCTCAAAGAATGGGCGGTACGCCAAAGTAAGTAGAACAAAATCCATCAATATCTACTACTAATCATCCACCTTGAGATATCTATCCAGAACATCTCGCTGGTATTAAGTTGCGAGTCCCACCCATAGTGTAAACTCAATGCAACAGACAACTGCACTAAAAGAACTTTGTGTAAAGTAAACAATCCTTGCACCCGCGGGCACAAGCACCGTTGTTTTCCCCCTTGTGGCAACAGCACATCCCCTAGACTCATGTTTCTGTCACTCAAGCTAGTCATCGAGGGGCATGAACCCACAATCGAGCATAACGTTCCCTCTTGGAGTCACTACCTATTACTCGGCCAAAGCAATAAATAACAACGAAGAACATGCAAGAATTACTTATGAACTAAAATATAAAAGAGGTGAATCAAATATATTACTCAAGATCAATCTGAACATAATCTCATAATCCATCGGATCCCAGCAAACTCAACATAGCAACAGCATAAGGATTACATAGGTGCCTCGATCATGAAGGGCAGCTCACGAGGACTAATTAGTGAAGCACAAGAACGGGAGGAGAACATCACATAGCTACTGGTCATGGACTCATGGTCCAAGGGAGACTACTCACGAGTCATCCGGGAGGCGTCCATGGTGGTGGAGAGGCTCCCGGTGGTGATCCTCCCCTCCGGCAAGGTGCCGGGAAGAGTTCTCCTGGTGCTCCCGATCTTGGAAGCGGCGGCGGCGGCGGAACAGAGATGGGATCGCGAAAAGAAGTCATGTTCTGAGGGTTACGGAGGGTCCTTTAAATATATGCCAAAGTAGGGCACCGGGGGAGTCTCGGGGGGCCGAGGCGCCCCCCCCC